>SNQN01003248.1:26706-39395 GCA_008642245.1 Bassia scoparia
AAAAAAACACAAATTTTACAAGAATTACAATTCAAAGAACGTCAAATTTAAATATAGATTTTTTTTCATGCAAGTTTTAAGCACGCATAGCGTGCACTAAAAAACTAGTACCTTGTAAACCAAYAGTCAATCTATCTTCAATGCAAAACGATCTCACCAGAATCATTTCATTAACTTACTGCTAAGCCTAGAATAAATAACAAAGGATGACATGTCCAAAATATGATAATCTTTCTATTTAAGTCAAGTATTTGCAAGCCTAAAATATTTAAATTACCTTATCTTACTCCATATAAACAAGCTACAAATTAATTTAGCAAATATTATGATTTATGACAATATTGTTAATGTTAATATCTAGCTTTTACATTGACTAATTTAATGATATGTCTATAAAAAATGGGTCCATTATCATCAAGAGTATGTACGATTTTTTGAATCAATAGTTTTATATCTACAACTTCATAAAGGAAATTTATTTCTTTATTTTGTAAAGCAATATTCTSGGCAATGGTTGGGTCAAAAGCTCTTGATATGCATAGGTGTAGMCATTCAATTCTTTTAAACTAGCACTTTATGCACGCGAWGCGTGCAGTGTTATAATTTTGTAAATTGACTATGAGCCTTAATTGGTTGATAAATTATACTACCTCAACTTATAGAAATGACAATTATGAAATTTAGCTCAAAAAAAATGAGAATCTAATTGTTATTGCAATTGAAATAGTTAGAAATAGAAAGAAACTAAGTAACTTTTAGTTTATAATAAATTGAAAAAAAAATTGAAAATTGATTTAATTAGTATGTTTGTCATTTTATTTTTTAGGCATAATTTTCTCCTTTAATGCATAATTTTTACACCTAATTATAAATTAAGAATTGATTGAAAAAATTTATAGTATTGTTTTGTTTTTGTTTTTTTTTTTTTTGTTAAGGGTGAGAAAGTCTTTTCCAAGGGGGGACACCATTGCTCCTCCCTTGGCTTATATAATAGAGATATGACGATACAAATACTTTCATAATTTTTTAACAGATTGGGTAATAAATCTTCTTTATAACCACAGCTGAACAAAGAACATCAAAAAAATAGGACGATCTCACAGGCTATGTTGCCTATGTACATCATATTGAGCCAAAATATTAATAAAAAATCACCTGATATTTAATGGTCAGCTAAATCAAATATATAAATCATTAAATCCTAACCCCCTTTATGATACTTTACAGGAATGGTATYGAAATCTGCCAGGGTCCTACAAGTTTAAAGGAAGAGTAACTATGATCAAAAGGGACCTACGACATCAGGATGGGATGGATGCTTGTGTGGTACATGCAATGTGAATAAGAATCATTCCATGCATAAGTGCATAGCACAAGAGTAAACAATGACATCAAAACCRATGCTTACAGACAGCGAACTGTGAAATACACAGTGCCATAATGCACCAAGCATCCCAAAATATGTCTATAAACCACCTAACCTTCAATAATATACACATATACATGCAAAGCCAAACAGGGCGATAAAAGATGAAAAATATGTATACAAACAACAACATAGCATTAGCCTCAAAAACACTTGGGGTCAGCTAAACATTAATCATTATATGGAGACAAAACATGATCAATTGCAGTCAAATGTCTCACATTCAAACAGCACACAGTAACTCCAATAGTCAAGAACCCCAGGCGAGGAAGAAAGTGAAAAAAAAAATTGAAGAACAGAAGAAGGAATTAACAAAATGTTTAGCATAAAGATAAAATACCCAATCTGGTACGNATAGGACGATCTCACAGGCTATGTTGCCTATGTACATCATATTGAGCCAAAATATTAATAAAAAATCACCTGATATTTAATGGTCAGCTAAATCAAATATATAAATCATTAAATCCTAACCCCCTTTATGATACTTTACAGGAATGGTATCGAAATCTGCCAGGGTCCTACAAGTTTAAAGGAAGAGTAACTATGATCAAAAGGGACCTACGACATCAGGATGGGATGGATGCTTGTGTGGTACATGCAATGTGAATAAGAATCATTCCATGCATAAGTGCATAGCACAAGAGTAAACAATGACATCAAAACCRATGCTTACAGACAGCGAACTGTGAAATACACAGTGCCATAATGCACCAAGCATCCCAAAATATGTCTATAAACCACCTAACCTTCAATAATATACACATATACATGCAAAGCCAAACAGGGCGATAAAAGATGAAAAATATGTATACAAACAACAACATAGCATTAGCCTCAAAAACACTTGGGGTCAGCTAAACATTAATCATTATATGGAGACAAAACATGATCAATTGCAGTCAAATGTCTCACATTCAAACAGCACACAGTAACTCCAATAGTCAAGAACCCCAGGCGAGGAAGAAAGTGAAAAAAAAAATTGAAGAACAGAAGAAGGAATTAACAAAATGTTTAGCATAAAGATAAAATACCCAATCTGGTACGTAGTAGATCTATCCACACCAGTAGCAGCTAACCATGTATCTCCACAGAAAAAGTTACGCCCACCAATGACAATAGCTACCTGTGATAAAACAACCCTCAGATTCCACATTTGAAATGTTTAGTCTACAAACTCTAAGGTAAGAAAAGTACCTGTATTCCAATGCGATAAGCCGTTGCAACCTCGCTGGCAATCAGCAAAATTACCTAGAGATATTAATTCATTCAGTGCTAGCAAATAAATAAATAAATAAATAAATAAATAAGCATAACAGAGAACACCGAAATACTGACTCGTTTCCACCCCACCCCACCAGCCAACCCAACTCATTGAATAAGACGTTTCTTGGATCACAACTCTAATGCACAACATGAGACTGCTGCCATGTTTGAAAGTCGGGAAACTCCGAAATGCGTTGAAGGCTACCAATCTAAGGTAAAAAGGGAAGGAAAAGGCTAGCTAAGGTTCCACAATGTCCTGCTGTAGCAACAGTGATTCACATGGCCCACCAATCGGGGTGGATGGGTGTGTGTACTCAATGTGACATAAATTAAACAAGTGCTAGCATGTATCCCTGTTAAAGCCTTCCGATGACCCATGTACTCAGCAATGCCAAGCAAGAACCTGCCTATACAGCTCCATATATTCTCTTCCCCCTACCCTACTATACTAGAAGAGAACTATATCAGAAATAGAAGAGAGAATACKAGAGTATAATCTTGTAAAGCCTTCAATCCCTCTAACCATATCAAAATCTATGTCTATGTATGAAAGGACAGGCTCACTCCACCACAGGCTCTGAAAAGTGTACCTACCGTGTCTAGCACTATGCTACAATATCCAATGCTCCAACAAGACAGACATGAGGGCAAATGAAGAGGACAATGACTGAAGCTATATACACAGGCTCTGCGTCTTCTGTAGATTAAAGGCTTATGTAAACATGTTTTTAAAGTGTAATTTCACTGTTAGTGGGGGACATCAAGAAAATTTTGCAACAAACCTTTGGGTCAACATTATGGGGGCCACTGCCGGCTAAAGCAGCACCGCTGATCTTAAAAACAACCCTCTTCCATTTCGTCTTAGGTGCAGATTTGGAGTTATTGACCTGGCCAAGCGAGATAGGAGTTCCGATAGCATATCTGTCCAGATAGATAAAAGAAATTTTGCCATTTACAACCAAATACATATAGGACTTTGCGAATTACAAGCAAATAATTTTTTTTTTTTTTATTTTGCCACTTACAGCCATATAAATACACTTTCTCTTTAAATTACAGCCAAAACCAATTGTGATGTCATAAAAATACAAATACTATATAAATCTACCTTTATGAAATACCAAAAATAAATAAAGTGTTTTCCAATGAAATAAAAAGGAAATAAATAGGTGTATTTTCCACCAGAAATTGCTCTTTCTTCTTCTTTTTCTTCTTCTTCTTCTTCTTCTTCTTCTCTCTCTCTCTCTCTCTCCTCTTCTTACCAACTTATTTTTCTCACTTCTCATTTTATTTACTCTGCCATTTTGTACATTTCATTATTGTTAACACCAATTTCAAACTTTGCCATATTCTTCAACTAGCAATTACATGGTGCATCTAACTTCATTTTCATTAATTTTACACTTCATTAATTAGTAATTCAAGGGAATAAGAGAACTAAATAACATAAAATTGAGGATGTCAAAGAATAAAGCAAGAGCCACCATTGAAAGAGCTTCACACCCACAAAGCAAAGGGGACACTAATTGGATGTTATTTTTATTAAAAAACTATTGCCATTGAATATCTTATCAAACTTGAACGAAGTAACTAGTGCAAAGAATTGTATCTTGTTTTGTTTTGAGTAGTCGATTTATAGTATTGTAGTAGAAGTGAGGCACAAATCTRCAGAATTACTTTGGTAATTTCAGAATAAGCCAAGAGTGAAAAGGTGAGGGAGAAACATAGGTGAGAGAAAGAGAGAGAGAGAGAGAGAGAGAGAGAGAGAGAGAGAGAGAGAGAGAGAGAGTTTTTATTCAAGTAATTTCCAAAAAAAAAAATACATTCAAATGTCATTGGCATTTTATGACATCACCAAGGCAAATAAAAATTTACTTGGCTGTAATTTGCAAAGTGCAGTGGCAATTTTTCCATAGATAAATAATAACATTACTTCAAGATACCAAAAGAAATACAATCGAACTAGATACACTCATGAATTTCTTAACACTACAAATAAAGAGATCAGGGCATCAAAACAAAAACATCCATACACATATACTGCGAGCAAAAGAAAAGGCTTATCACTAATTTACTATTGTAAAGAATACCCTGAAGAATGATATAAGTACTTTTTTAGGGGGAACATTACTTTGTAAAGCTATAAGTGAACACATCTTCCTATARATCAAACATCGCATTCTTGAAACGACACGTGAGCAAACAAGCATTCTTGAAACGACAATTGGAACACATTAACCTCTAGAGCACCATTACATGAACTCCTCCCCGATATGTGGGCAAACAAGTCACAAACAATTTCCTTTTGGGGGAAAAAAAAAGAACTCCTCCCCGATATGTGGGCAAACAAGTCACAAACAATTTCCTTTTGGGGGAAAAAAAAAAACAAAGATCATAGTACCCCGCATATTGCTTCTCCATGCGATGGTTCATCTACCATCAAAATACACCTTATGGCCTTGACACCCAACAAATTTACTACGAGTACTATATATCACAAAAATATTACCTTTAGTTTAGCCAAAATTTGCTAAATAAACCCCAACATCCTATCTTCTACCTCTTTCTCAAAAGCACAGCTAAAACCAGCAAAAGGAAGTTAAGAGGGTTTGCGGTTCACACATTCCAACGATGAATCACAAATGATTTTTAACTCCTCATTCAGACAAGAGAAAGCACAAGACCACTATTTAATAATTTTGTTCTTTAAACAAAGGTTCCCTTCTAGTAGACTCATGCATCCATAGTACAATATAGAATATATTTGTTGTTCTCTCAAGTAGTAGTACTCCTTATACGCTTACTATTCACTTCAACTACAAGTATGTTTTAAGATACAAAGTTTACAACTTTACACAATAAAGAGTCCAAGTCCAGGGCCGTAGCTCGAATGATGGAGAACCTATACATATTTTTGTAACAGGGCCCTCTTAATTTGAATACATATAAAATTAATGATCTGAGATTGAAGTTAGTACTAACTCAATTTCTATATAAAAACTGGAGATTAAACAATTCAGTTTAATAATTAGAAAATAATATATTCAACACCTTAGCTTCTCTTTGAAATTGGTGTTCTAATTCCATAGTGGTAAAGTAAGCTTCTTAATGGTTAATAGGAGTTTAACAGGGAAAAAAAGAGAGGGAAAGATAGACTTTAAAACAGCAGACCCACACCCTACTCGGAGGGGTTTCGAAAGGAAAAAATCTCAAAAAATGTATAGTAAGATTCAAAACCTAACCATAGATCTACAACACATTTGCTAGTTATTTATTGTAACAACAAATAAATAAACATACTTTTGGGACCCTTCTAGGCTGAAGGCCATGTGCTACYGTGCAGGTTGTGCTGCCTCAGCCACACCCCTGGTCCAAGAGATACTCAAGTCATCATAAAGACCGCCAAAAACCATATAATTTCGAGGTTATGCACTTGACCTTAYGTCAAGTAAGTTTAACACAACTATTCCACCATTTCCACAATTCACAAAATCATTTCATGTAAGCATTCGACTATGTTCCACTCCTTGGACACTTACTATTAATTGAGATCATTCTTTTATGTTCCATAATGCACAATAGCAAAATCATTCACTGAAAACCATATAATGTCGAGGTTAGGATGCACTTAATCGAGCTTAGGTACTAATTGGGAAATTCTTGGTCAGTCACTCAGTCCCCAGGATTGCCAAGCTAATCGGGAAATTCCACCAAATTCACCAATGCCTGGAATTTGGCTGTGTATTCATGCCTGGGAACAGCCCTACACGTGTACTAATTCGCGTAAATTTAGCTTAACTATTCCACCAAATTCACCAATGCAGATTTGTACTCTACCCTTTTCTCATTAAGAATTTTTCATTTCTTCTCCTTACAAGCTCACATTTCAATATCACARTGCAGCTTAACAAAGTCAATAATTAACCAAATAAACATCAGAAATCACCATGAAAACATATAATTTGAAGGGTAATGCACTAATGCACATGATATGACAACATTAACACACGAAAAAAAGAGATAATGCAATTACCTCTTAGTAGACTGCCTACCAAGACTCCCACACGAACCSCCACCGCCACCGCCCCCAACCTTATCGTCGTCCGAAAGAGCTTTCGCGGCCATGGAATTAACAACAATAAAATCCATCTTCTTAAACCAAGGCCAATGAGTGATCTCAACACCAGCACTAGTCATCCTATGCTTCTCCAACTTATACCTCTTCTTCAAATTATCAACCTTATTCTTACACTGCTCAACACTCTTGCTCTGATTCTCACACTTGCCGCTCACCGTCACCGCAACTTCCTCCCAATCTCTCCCCCTCAAATTTCCTCTGTTCAACTGCGTGAACTTCTCCGTGTAAGCGTCGAGCAAACACTCGATCGCCGCGTCGCTCCACTCTTCTCGATCCTTCCTATACTCTCCTCCTCCGCYGCCGCCGCCTCCGGAGCTGACGTGGCGCGCCTTCTTGAAGCTCCCGTCGCTRACGTCATCGTCCCTATCTCTTTCTCTCTCCTGCTCTCGCTCTCGCTTCTCGGAWGATTCCGAAACCCTAGAATTCTTCGGATCGAACTCGCCCGCACCGTAGGGGATGATCTTCTGGAGTACGGCGCCGTTTTCGGAGGTGCTTGCTTCGGAAGGTTTGACGGCGTCGTTTTCGGCGGTGGCAGGGGATGGTTTAGGCTGTGAGTGGCGGTTTTCGTGGTGATGAGGAGGGATGTGGTGGTGGTTGGTGAAGTGGTCGTCGGCGATGTAKGAGTAATCGTCGTCGCAAGACGCCATTGATGGTGAGGAGAGAGAAATTAATTAATAATTAAAATTAAAAAATTAGGGGGTAAGGGGTGAAAGTGACGACGTGAGGAGGAGAGAGAAGACGACGTTAGTGAGGGGGAGGATGATACATTGATCCGTTTGGGTTGGGGTTATAAGAGATGTAACGGAGGGTGGTGATTCGCTGTGACCGTCACGGCTTGTTACGGTAGGCCGTTAATTCATTTCGTGAATTGTGATGATCAAGATCGGGATGATGATGATGATATTCAAAGAGTGTGGGGTCCACGTGGAGAAGAGATGCAGTTTCTAAACGCATTGATTTCACTAACTAATTTTAGTTGTTCGTGACTTTGGCTCCATCAAATGCTAGAAATTTAAAGAAAATTAAAAAAATTCCGTAATTAATAAACATGGAGTATGAATTGGTAACAAAATTATTAATTTTAATAYAATATGATTAAAAATAACATTAGTAAAAATGTTCAATCATTTCGGCTATTGTGTTATGGAGGGGTAAAATTTTATTTTTATTTTTGTGTACCACCAGTCACCAGATTCACCTTTTTGGATTAATTCGAATTCGAGGATTACTTTTGATTGATTAGGTTCAAGTATGAAGGGTACAAAATTTAGTAAAATTCTAGTAAAAGTAGAAGGTAAAGTTATCTCACTTAAAATGCTACTTCGTATATTAATATGTGAACCGGCTTCCCAATCCCAAACCTAAGCCCGACGGTTTTGAGTCAAAAAATTCGAGAATCGAGTCCAGCATTGAAATTTGGTACTGAGTCCCGAATCGGTTCCACCATAATGGACTAGGTACTTGGTCTTTCTCGCCCCCTAATATCTTTATACTTCGTATATCAACATATGACTGAAAGTGTAGCTGGAGCATAATAAACCAGAGTTGTTAGCAGCCACCATAAAAAAACACAACAATGGAAAACGTACAACTTGTACTCGTGACATTTTTATAATAATTACTGGCATTTCGTAATTAAATGCAACTTTTTAAAAGAAAATAAAAAATATCATTGATTTATTATGAAAGTGCCATGAATTTACGAAACTATTCACAAATCACTAAGATGAACTAGGAATTTCCTTGTATGTTGTACATAGGACAATTTTTGTGGGTACTTACATTACAATACAATGCATCAGGTTAAGGGTGGACTGAGGGCTAAAACAAATGGCAATGTGATCATGTCCAAGGTCTAGCCTCACATACTGCATACAGCCTCTTGTCATCACTATTCAGACCGGATTTAAGGATTTAAGAGGGCGGCAAGTGGCTGTGACATGCCTCCAGAAACTCCAAAACACGATATGCATATGCATGTATAGTTGAAACTGATCTACTGATTCATTAATCAAATACATGATGGGCTAATTAGATTAATAAGATAACAGATGATGAATTTATTTATTTGGCTCTGCCACAACAAAGTTTGTAAAGAGTTATGGACACAAGGAATAATTTGAATTTTGAATCTATTATTTACACAACCTTTAATTCCTTGAGCCATGCCGTGTGAAGGGGACAGGGATCTGCTTTGCCTTCAGTAATCGCCTTCTCAGAGAGTGAATAGAACCAACCATTTCTCCATTTGAACTGCAAGTACCCGAGGAACAATAAGAAACGCAAGGGTAAGTCCGTAAGTACATAGATTAAATTAAATTTAAACTATACTTTCAAACTTGGTTCATTATCACTCTATAATCATTGGGTGGCAAATAACTTCAGGGATTTCTCTTCTTTTTTTTTATTTGGAAAGGGATTCCTCTTTATGATCAATGGATTCCTCTGAAGTCCATTTACCATGGAAGACTACACTTTATTGTTGGGACAGAGAGACAATATAAATGCAACAAACCATCGGTTAAACTAACGAATTGAGATTACCTCTTTCACTGCAGTCGGAAAGTGTGCTACAGCACGTGAATAAGCACATAATCTCTCTTCTATACCTTCTTCAAATTCAAAACCCTTTTCTGCAGCAGCTGCAGATGCAAGCTCAGCTATCAGGTCTGACACCTGAAATCATGTCATCATTTATAATTATCAACATGGATAATAAACTATAACTTGGAATGATTTCTCTTCAACATGTAAAACAATACACACGTACAAACTATGTACTCAAACATGAATTGAGAGTCTACTCCGAAGTCTTGGAACTGGGTATCTCACAGGATATTTCTTTATAACAAGGACTGAATTGGTATCATCCGAAACACGAAAAAAAACTTTGTAATAATAGAAGAAAAAAGGTCTATTATTGTGCTCCGCAACCATGACAGAGAATTTCTTCAATTTTTATTCGCCAATCATGGCTATGCCTTTGCTGTAGGCCTCGGCGCTGTGCAACAGTGTTGCTTCTAAGATGGCCTACAAAAACACTACTGGAACACATGACAATGTAAAGCCTGACATGCTCTTAATGCACCTACAGAAACAAATCCAACTAGCTTAGTTTGTACAATATGTCAAGTTGTCAACTGCTGCTGTGCCTCAGCAGTAGTATATGATTTTCTTTCTTGCAACGTTACGAAGTTGGCAAGGAAATTAAATTTGTTTGATGAGTGTTAGTTTGGGGAAATTAGATACAACATACGGAACATAGTAATGATTGATCAAGTAAACCTAAATGACATCTGACAAAAAGTACATTGGACGAGAAGATCTTAGAGGATATGTTCTTTAGTTAGACACTAATAACAGAAGCATAGTGTCAATTAGTTCGCATATATTTAACTAGAGTTTGATCTTTTAGGACAACAGCCTTTTCTTCTTCACTAATAGTTAGCTTTTGATTACAAGAAAGAACATAAAAAATTGAAGTTTGAGAACATTTGTGAATTGTTTGGATATGATTAATTCATGCTCTTGATGTGAATACTTATATATGGGCTAAAACGAGACTTTAGGCATTACCGCAATTGTTGATTACAAGCCAGTGTATCTAGTATCAACCTTGAAATTAAAATAAGCAATATGAGTTATGATCACATATAAAAAAAAAAATAAGCTCAAAAACAATCAACCTTGAAATTAAAATAAGCAATATGAGTTATGAAMTTATGATCACATATATAAAAAAAAAAAAAAAAAAAAAAGCTCAAAAACATTAGAAGACAGACGAAGCAACCAGACATTGAGTAATCCATATTATTCTTAGCAACAAAGATTATTATCCTGCGTGCTTCCTCAAGAATTGGGACTAAGGAGRCACTTAAAGGTTTGGCGAACAAGGGATGCGGAATTGTTAGGGGGATTTCGCCTGCTAATCCATTTATATTTACAGTAATGTAGCCATCTTGACTGCTTTTTCATAATATTAACCATACCTCGGACCGGTATTCCTTCTCCACAACACCCACTGTGGCTCCAGGATGACGAGCTCCAACAAGCATGAAAGCTGATATCCATATTAGTTTTTCTAACATCTGCTTTTGGAATGCTTCCTTATCAAGAACCTGCCACAGTCAACAATCAGGAAACATAGGTTTAGTTAAAGTTCCTTTTTATTAATTCAACCAGCAATAATAAAGCAATAAAAAGATCCTTTCAAGGATATGAAGTGTAAGGCCCTGTTTCTTTGGACTTATTTTCATGGTACTTAAGTTTAGTTAAGTTAAGTTACCTAACCTAATATCCTTCTCTCATAAAATATTTAATTCAGTTTTATGTTAAGTTAAGTTCAGCTGCAGTTCAGTCCAAAGAAACAGAGCCTAACATACTTTAAAATACAGCCATTAACATACTTTTGAAAGTCACACATAGGTAATTGAAAACCAAATATCACTAACCTTACAAGAAAGGCCTCCAGCTTGTAATCTTCCTGCAACAGCAGAAGCCCATTTGCCAAATGCTGCTGTCAGACCATCTGGATTAGTGTCGGTCTTACCATCAATTGGTGGTTCTCCAAGCTTCGAAATTGCAAAATATGCCAAAACTTGATCAGCATCACCAAGACCTTTACTGTGAAACCATGGTTCCAGCATTCCATTCTGGAAAAAGACCAAATCTGCCAGATCGTCAGCAAGATTATTTGCAGCATGAACATGACCAAATGAGATACAATTCAATGACAATTAGACATCTTAAGCTACATTCAAATAAAATACAAAGTAGTATACAAGAACAATTACCAAATCATCTAATCAATTAATTATGACAAGCCAATCGGTGTTTCTATGTTAGTTCACATTTGATGACTGCAATAGAAGTAGAACATCATCCTGAACTGAAAGGCAAACCCAATTATAGAATTGAGCAAGTATTATTTTGATCAATTTTAATGTAAACATATTAATTGATGATAAATTTGTTGTTAATGAAAAAGGGAACGCCTAGGCTTCTATTAGAAAAATGAAACAGTTGAGTCTCCGGTCTCCACTCTTCAGGAGCAAAATATTACATCCACAAAGAACCTCTTTCAAGCCTCGACATCAATGTACCACACATGATACTTCCAGCAATTATCTCCTCCTATATAATCCTCTTTCCTAGGACATTAAAAAAAAACCTGATCGGTTGATCGCTTGAAAGTAAAACTTTCCACATGAAAGATCCACTACTTAGGAAGTCTAGCAAAGCAATTCTCCTCTATTTACTCAGATGTCGAACTTCCAGCACGTTGATCAACCACATAACTTTTCAATCTTTGAAATCCTAAGAGCACCAACAATCATGAAAAAAAAAATCATATCTTTCTAAGATTTAATGAATCATGGGCTACAATGGTGTAAATGGACATGACGAAATGAGTCTTGGGAAGACTCATCCTCACTCTCGTCGTTTGAAGATGGGCATCAAGACACAACAACAACTGGGTCCCACACTCCCACGCCAGCTGTGCGTGGGAGTATTTTTTTCGCAATATTTCTCCCAAAACGGCGCCGTTTCTTGAAGAAGCAGAGCAAATCGCAGCGTTTTGCAAACAAAACTGGCAAAAAAAATTGAAAGGCCTGACACCACTGCAGCCCTGCAGGTGAAGCGGCCCAATAGGGGGTTGACACACGTACCTGCAGTGGGTTAATACCCATATTATTTAACTACATTCTTGCCATTTTTAGTGTTTATAAAAAAAAAAAATTCCAAAATTCATAACTTTTCGAACTCTACAAATAGACACCCATTTTGTTATATTTTGATATATTTTTACATTTTTCCCTCTTAATAATTATTTTCTTATTTGTAAAATTATTTAAAAAT
>SNQN01003248.1:50771-63357 GCA_008642245.1 Bassia scoparia
CTCTATAACAAAGAAGGAAAGAGGGGAGAGAGGACCAAATGGTGGCCGGTGGTGGCGGAGACCGGCGATGAGCAACAAAGGCGGTGATGGCAGCAAGCAACATTCACGCTCTCCTCTTCTCTCTCTCTCTGTCGTTCTTTTTTTTTGTTKAAACGTAAAGTGGTTGAGGGAATGAGGATAGGTTTAAAACTCTTTTTCTGATTTAAGTATCTAGCAAGGTTTAATTTTAAAATATCTCTTTCTTTTTAAAAAAAATTTGTTTTGGATAAAAGAAAAGATAAATTTCTATCATAAAATTAAAATTCAAATAAGATATATACCTTTTTATCACAAAATATAATTTAAATGAAAATAATGGCATTTAAATAAAAATATATAGCTTTTTATAAGATAAATCGTAATATATTTATAAGGAAGTAGACTAATAAATTTTTGAAAATTACGGGGGATTACAATCTACCCCTCTTAAAAGAAGTTTCGTCCCCGAAACTTGTCCCCAAATCCACAATCTCTTAGCAAAATTTCATAAGGAAGGATAATTGTATTGCCGTAAACTACTTGTGTTACTAAAATAATACTCCACGAACCATACTTGACGCGATTTCACACACTTTTGTAGTATGTGCTCCAAACAAAAACATGCCTACTAAACCGAAGTTAAGTAACTCGAAGTAATAATTGACAAAACAGGCATAAAACAGGGCAAAACTGAAGCAATAAATAAACAAAACAGGGCAAAAGCGCGAAATTATATCGCATTCTACCCCCCTTAAAAGAAAAGAGTAACGTCCCCGTAACTCACCTCAACAACAAAAACTCACCCAACACAACTCAAGATACTTCTTCCCGGTTTCCTTTGTTGCTACAGCATTGCCGACTTAGTAGGTCAACCAATAATAACTCAAATCGTACCATTCTCCATCTTAGTATTAGGTAAACCCATAATAACCACGTCCATTAACATTGAATCCCACTCCCACTCGGCTCCTGCAGGTTAACCTTTTGGAAACGCACTCAGCTATCTCTCATTTCATGTTCGACCACTAATATAACTCCTTTAAGTCTTTGTACAATTTATCCCTTACAGGGTCCTTTGTCTCAACTCACCACAATTTTATGAACATCATCTGCCTTTAAATAATAGACTTCCATCCTCATTAATTTTAATTCCACTTTTAGCACAATTTCTCACTTGTTCCCTTAATCACTACAAAAAAAAACTCGTTTTAGGGACAGACAAAATCCGTCCCTAAATAGGCAAAATCCGTCGCTAAAGTGATTTAGCGACGGATTTATGGATGGATTCGGTCCGTCCCTAAAACCTTCGTCGCTAAATCACTTTAGCGACGGAAATATGAAATCTTAGGGACGGAAAAATTTAGCTATGGAAAATAAAAATCCGTCTCTAAATTTAGGGACGGAAATTACAAATCCGTCACTAAATTTAGGGACGAATTTTTATTTTCCGTCCCTAAATTTAGGGACAGATTTGGAATTTCCGTCCCTAATTAAAAATAAAAAAAATCAGATCTTGGAGTGATTACTCTTAATCACTTCTTAACAACCCCTTGATCACCACTATTAATAGCAACTCATCCAACCCTTGAGAGGAATCGAACCCATGACCTCAAAATCACCAACCAATGCCCCAACCAACTACTCTAAATACCAACTTGTATAATTTATTCAACGAAATTTGTTTATATGTACTGGTATAATTAGCTACGGATTCTAAAATCCGTCACTAATTTAGGACGGATTTTAGAATCCGTAGCTAAATTAGGGACGGATTTTAAAATCCGTAGCTAAATTTATGATTTTTCTTATACGTTGTGTAATGGTTGAGGGAATTCAAATCGGTCCCTAATTTAGGGACGGATATCCATCCATAAGATGCGCGTCGCAATTCCGGTCAGTTTGATATATTATGGGCCT
The DNA here is from genome assembly GCA_008642245.1 of Bassia scoparia. NCBI lineage: Eukaryota > Viridiplantae > Streptophyta > Magnoliopsida > Caryophyllales > Amaranthaceae > Bassia > Bassia scoparia. The sequence goes on from SNQN01003248.1 coordinate 52,707, forward strand.
CATTCGTACACCCGTAGAGAAAATTATGGACAAAAAACCGCAACCTGCACATTTAGGGACGGATTTTAATTTTCCGTCTCTAATCTAGGGACGGATTTTAATTTTCCGTCCCTAATTTAGAGACGGAAAATTAAAATCCTTCTCTAATTTAGGGATGAAAAATTAAAATCCGTCCCTAAATTTCCCACTCTTTTTTCCTCAAACAATATTATAAATTTAGGGACGGATCTGAAATTCGTCCCTAATTAATCCGTCCCTAATTTAGGGACGGATTTATGAATCCGTCGCTAATTAGGGACGGATTCCAAAATCCGTTCCTAAATTAGGAACGGATTTGAATCCGTCCCTAAACATCCGTCGATATACGAGCTTTTTTTGTAGTGAATCCTCTGCAAAAATTCATCAATACATTGTTGTTCCCTAATTACATCAAGTATGGATGACTTAATTGGCATAACACTCAACTCTCATATCACTTTCGTATTCCACTATAGAACACAACCTAAACCATGATTTTATGCATGACTATACTCCTCAAATCCTTTAGTTTCACAAGGTAATGCTAGCACTGATGCGGTTGTCAGCCGCTCTTTAAGGGTTTGGAAAGCTAACTTACACTTCTCATCCTACTTAAATCTGGTGTCATTTTTCAACAAATGGGTCATAGGTCCTACAAGTTTTCAGAAATCCTTCTCGAACCTTCTAAAGTACTCAGCTAATCCCATAAAACTTCAAACATCAAACATCGGTCACAATCTTAGGCATGTGTCACTCACTAATTCCATAACCTTTACAAGATCCATTGAAATATAATGCCCAAAAAAAACACAACTCGAACCAACCAATACTCACATTGGAAATAAATTTGGCAAACAATTTATGATTTCGAAGGGTCTCTAGGACAGTCCTCACGTTTTAAGCATGTTCTTCCTCATTCCTCAAATATACCAAAATATCATTAATACAACAACCACAAATTTGTCTAGGTACTCATGAAACACTCGATTCATTAGGTCCATCAAGACTTCAGTGCACTAATTAACCACAAAAGGCATGACCATAAACTCACAGTGTCCATAACGTGTCCTAAGGCACATTAAAATCCCAAAAGAAATTGTTTATTCTAAATAAGATCTCGAAACTTCCCTCAAAAGTCATACTTTAGATTGCTTCACTAGTCGCTTCCACTCTTTAATGCAACTCATCTTTAACTCAAAGACACGCTTCCTTTCAACTTATTCACTAAACAATATTTCGTGGCCACGGGCACAAAATAAGCAGGGAACACACACTCCGGTTACAAATAAAACTCCAACAAAAAAAGGTAGAGAAAAGAAATTGTGAACGACATTCGAAAACCTCCCACCTTCCATCCTACTCATCCCAAACCAACTTATTCATGGCATAAAATCCTTTGTTCCAACTTCAAAGGAAATGATAAGTATCCTTTCAAGTATTTCACAACAACCATTGACTTTTCGTAAACAAAAAAAAAAAAGTTTAGAATTAGTGGGACTATGCCACTAAAGCCACAATCGTACGGTTTCGGCAACCTCTCAAGAATATAAAGGCTACCCCAATAAACAGAAAGCTTTGAATAATTGACACCTAAACTGAACTTAAATATTGTGCAACATAACATGAAATGATTCCTTCAACACAAACAGTTGCTTAACCTACGAGGTTTACAGGACCAAGACAACTAACGAACTTTGACCAGATCAACTCATAATCACATAAAATATATAACTATTCAGCAAATATACAAAAAGAGATACATCTTTCAAGGAGACAATAAAACAATTCCGATATACGTTCAACAAACGATAAATCTACCACCAAAACATCCTTAGACATATACAAAGCATCCCAAATTTCCCAAACATTCCTAGACAAGTATCGTTGATACACCTTTCAATCTTTTTTTTCAAATCATCCTATGCTAATATTCTCATAAGTTCATCTCTACCTCCAATTCGCCTAGCGCTTTGAATTATAATCCTCATCAAATACCAATACAATAATAAGAAACCAACTAAAGTCAAATAATGATGTAATTAATACCCATAACTGGAAACCTTAGAGAAACTCAACAAAATCTTACTTAAACATTGATAATAAACTTTCTGCTAACTCAACCATTCGCCAATATTTGTGTCATGCCTTCGTCAATATACCTAGCTTGGTCATGATAATTTAAATCAACAAGCTTCAACTACTTCAAAATTCTCATACTTTCAACCACCAAGAGAACCAAAAGCCAACTTTCGGCTACAAAGCAAATATTAGAATGCCACTTTAGGGAAAATAAAAAGATCAAACAATTGTTCATGTATCCACGTATGAATCGATAATCATCCCCCTTACTACGTGCAAGTACTAAATAATACGACATCCAAGGCTCATACAAAGTAATTATATATATAGATCTCATTTACATCGCATAATATGCTCAATTAATAACGACTGCTATTTTCAATAAATAGTACTCAATAGTGGCACAAGTACTCCAAATAGTCAACTCACTCAATTCATAACTAGTAGATCAATAAAGCGAATACCAAGCATAGCTCTCAATATAATAATAAGTCAATAACCAAGAATATCAACCAAACTTCATCTAATAGTCTTTAAGTATACTAAGATACTAGTATACTCCTGGCAATTACGTAATACTATAAGTAACATAATACCCATTACACCTATTAACCATAATAGATATCATTCGATATTAAAAGAAGTCCACCAAGGTAAACAAATAAAGTAAACAATACACTCATCACTGTTATAAATGCAATATGTATCACCTCACCAAAATGCAATCGAAAGATATTGCATGCATCAAGGCAGTTTGATTTTTTTAAAAAGTAATTCAACTTTGTTCTATCTTTCCAGTCGCAATTGAAAATAATGTAAACCAAAACATAAAACAAATGCCATTTTTTTCTAAGAGGAAACAAAAACAACTTTTTAAATCGAAATTATTTACTTAGAAGTCTATTTTGAAATTTGAATATTTAAACGACTTTGCAATACTACCACATGAAAATTTAGTTTATACTCTGAACAACGAAGAGATTTTACTTTGTAGCGAAAGTTATTTCGCGAAATGAGTGGTTTAAAAAAATTATCACGTCAATCCCTTAAAAGCGAGTTACGTTCTCGGAACTCGAGAATCGCTTAAAATAAAATGTTTGTTAAAGGAAAACATACATTCAAGGATCCTACATCCCCCAACAAGAAAACAAGTAAGTCACAAATATTCATGTACAACATTTTAGCATAGGAACATTTATGAGATTAGAAAAGCATACAGTAACACGTACAACCATATAGGAAATCAAATTAATCACAGAACGCGCCTTCCTAACTACCTAAATCTCACTTAATTAGTCAAAGAGAAGAAGAACTGAAAATATCGTCGTTGTAAAATATATATATATATATATATATATAAAATATATATATATATATAAATATATATAAATATATAATTATATATATAATATTGTAAGAGATGTTCAAAAGTAAAAACATTTGAATAAAAAAACTAGGTTATAAAAGAAAATAAAGAAGAAATCTCTGGCTTTTTAATCTAATACACTTTGTAAACACCCCATAATAATTCTCCTCTTTTCCTGTGAAATATTTAATTGAAATACGGAGAACTATTGACATGTTATCGCCACGTGAAAAACGTTTGGCTATTCAAATATTGCAGCGGAAAATGACTAAACCAAATAATAAACTTTTAGAAATCCTATCAAAGAATTTAAACCACAAGTGGAACCACTTTGACCCTTATTATAAAATCGAGGATAAATATTTTGGCAAACTCCACGAACTTGAAAACCATTTTATTCCATTTAAAAATACTAAATTTTAGCCATCAACAACCTGCCACATTAGTGAAAAGTCTGCTCCCCATAATTTCCAAATGAAATAAGGATAATCACAAGTCCACCAAAAGAAAGAAATGTGACAATACACAAAACACAAAACACGCAATCAGCAAGTGAGTACATACAACATACGAAGCAGAGAAATAAACGGACAACATTTCCCCTAAAAACTGGACATATCGAGTTACGAACCTTTAGAAACAAAGAAAACCCAATTGTGGTGTCATAACCACTTAACAATACCTATACATATACAACTGATCCAAACTAGACCAAGAACCATCAATTACATATTACAATAAGCTTCCAATACAACGCAATCCCAAAATCATCAACTCGCTTCTGTTAACTAGATGTACTGCAAATGAACTACTCGCAACAATATAAACTCCAATACATTTATTACATTGTAAAGATATGAAGCAACAGACAAGGCTGTTCAAAACCATGTCACAATTAGGACATCAACCAGACATTCAAGTGTCATTCAGACACAATTGCACAGAACACCATCTCTCCCTCGAAAGGCAAATCAAAAACCAGTAAACAGATGCGAACGGCGCGACTCCGTCACCATAGTTAGATGATGATCTCAAACAAACCCGATTTGGATAAAATCCTATAAAATAGTGAAGAGAGACGCGTTGTCAAACGCTCTCGAGGAAGCGAATATAGTCGCAACCAACCCTGAATTGTCAATACTCTAGACGTGCACAGTTCAAGTTTGCCATTCTGTTATATTTACTGTTAATTATGACAAGTTTATACGACTCGCAAAACAAACCACAATCACATTGAAATTCTTTACATGAACCTTACTTTAATTAATAAACTTGTTGGACAAGCCAACTACCTCGTCATTAAGACTGAACACTTCCCTTTACTCAATTCATACACCAGTCATGACGGTAATACATCACCTCATGGATAAGTTAAACTTGACCCCACTTAATTCATCATTGATTATCAATTACCTCATGGAACAAGTTATACTTGACTCACTTAATTCCTCGATAGACCATGATTAATTAAAAACAATTGACTAGTTTTCAACCTCCAATACCAAACTCATGAATAATCAATTCCACAATATTCCTCAGTCTCCACACAAATATAGACCATGAATAACATTAATTCATTTGTGAGTACCAACAAATCTTGGATGTTCCTACCATGCTTCTAAGTCACAAACATCCTCATCAACTTAAGATCAAGATTCCGCAAGTAGTACGTACCTTGAAAAAAACAATCCAGCTATGTTTTCACTTAAAACAATAACTCAAGGAGAATTCTCCTACAACCAAATAAAATTAAATTATATTGATCTCTAACACAAAATTACAGCAATACATATCCTTGAAACCCCATAAAACTTTAAAATCAACCCTCGAACAGTTTTAAAAGATTACTTCAACGCTTATACAATAAACCATTCATTTATTTCTTTAAAAATTTAAAGCCATAATTTTAAAGTGGTTAAAATCACTTGAATATGTTTAATAGCTCGTAAAATATCATAATTAACTTGTATTTTCGTGCCAAATATTTTTAATTATTTTATATAACAAAACTATATTCTGTAATCCTAATCCGAAAAATTTGGTCAATCTGAGTAATAATTTAATTAAAATACAAAGCTATAACAAAAACTTTATGAAACTTTTTTACAGAGTGTATAATTTGTATACAATATTCAAGCAAATTTTTCGTAAATTATAACCGATCAGATTACGAAAATAGTCTTCGAAAACGAATTTATAAAATCGTAAATCGCTTGAAATTCTGTAAAATTTGCAACAATGTATAATATCATAGAGATCACTCGACAAAATTTCGTAAATATTGGACAAAGCAAAATAATAATAAAAATTCAAAACCGAACCTGAAACCCGAAAACTGTCGGATTCAAAAACAATTTTTTTTATAAATAGTGAAACATGCGTTGGAAATTCCTGAAATTTGACACAAATTGTATATTAGTATGAAACATTATCGCCAAATGTTTGTAATTATAAAAAGTCCAGAAAAATAAATGAAATCGAATATAAAACTGGACAGATTAATTCAAAACGTGAAAACAAAGTTTTGCAATCAAGTAAATCTGAAAAATTCCCAAATTAAATCAACACACAGCACACTCAATAAACTTTGTATTTTTAGCAAATTTACTCAAAATATTATATAAACAATTGGATATAAAAACTTTCCAGGTTTAAAACAAGAATAAAACTCTATAACAAGAAGGAAGAGGGGAGAAGAACCGAATGGTGTGCCGTGGTGGCGGAGACCGGGCATGAGCGCAAAGGCGGATGACAAGCAACATTCACGCTCTCTCTTCTCTCTCTCTGTCGTCTTTTTTTTTGGTTGTTGAAACGTAAATGTGGTTAGGAATGAGGAAGTTTAAACCCTTTTCCTGATAAGTATCTAGCAATTTTAATTTTTAAAATATCTCGTTAAAAAAAAAAAATTGTTTGGAATAAAAGAAAAGATAAATTTTCTATCATAAAATTAAAAATTCAAATAAGATATATACCTTTTTATCAACAAAATATAATTTAAATTGAAAATAATATGACATTAAATAAAAGTATATATCTTTTATAAGATAAATCGAATATATTATAGGAATGAATTAATAAATTTTTTAAAATACGGGGGATACAACTCACGGTTGCTAAGGTGGGCTTAAACTTACAACAATTAGTGAAAGTGTGGAGATGTGAGGCGAATATTTGGCTTCAGGATGTTATAGTATAAAGATTCAGGATTTTGTTATAGTAATAGGCGTCTTAATTGTAAGAACAAACAGTTAAACAGACCGTTTTTAGTGAAAATGTCTAAAAATTCTAAAATATTAAATCTTAAAATTGAAACTGCATTGACGTCATTATCGGGGTCTTTAGAGACTTGATTTAAAAGACCTTGACCTCATATTGATCCCCTACACTATTATCAATCCACACAATTCAACCACCCATTTCTGAACTCATATTACTCTTTCCTTCTATCCAGTAATTTTCATCTCACTCCTTATCCCCTCTCAATCATCAACACTCAACTCAACATGGCTGCACATTATATTTCTCACCAAGTTCCTCCCATACGAACCCTTTACTCTCCCTTCTTCTTTATCCAAAATATCTCTCTCCCTCTTCTACTCCCAACCCGCACCTCCCTCTCTCTCCTCCCTTTTTCTCCCAAATATAAGACCTACAACCATTTTTGTTGAAAGAGGACAAAATTGGCACACATCTGCCACCATCATTTTCGCACCCTGCTTCTCTCTCCTCTCAGCAACAAATCTCCGACAACTTCGCCACCACCTGCTAGCCATCGCTACACACGAAATGGGTGTCGAAACCCTTCCCTCCTCTCTATCTAAATCTCGTCCTCCATCCTCACAGTCACTCAAACAGACTCTCTATTGCCCTTACAAATTCACTCAAAAAAACCGCAAAGTACCGAAATTCTCATAAAACTAACAAAATCACTCAAATTCTCACTTTGACTCGAATTTTCGTTTATAACCCAAAAATCTTATTCATGAAATTTAGGGTCGAAAATTAGGTGGTTAGGGGTTTATTGGGATGGGGCAGCGGGTGCATGGAGAGAGAAAAGAGTGAAGAGGAGAGAGAAGTGGTCGACGGTGTGTGTGAGGTCATGAACGGTGATGTGATGGGGTTGTGAGAGAAGAAAAGAGAAGAGGGTATGGGAATTTAGAATAAAAAGTGGTGGAAATAGGGAAGGGGAATATATGGGGTCCATAGGTAATTAAAGTCGGTCAAACCTATATGACTGAGCAGAGGTTCATTTGCAAAGTTTTTTTAGGTTTCATTTTACAAACATGTGTTAAAATTGTTTTTGCAATTTGGTTAAAAAGGTTGTTCTTACAAAAACTCCAATTATCAATAGCCCATACTTTCTTCAAAAAAAAAAACTAAAGGTTTATTTTAGTAATATATTCAAAATAAATATATAATGGATAAAGTGTTTATTTAGTAATAATTTTAAAATTTAAAAGGGTTTCCCAATGGTATCGTCTGAGATTTAGCGAATTCCCCATGAGTATGTCTGAGGTTTTTATCTTCCATTGATATGGCTGAGGTTAGAATCGTACCCAAATAATAGCATATTTAATTAAAAGTAATGGTTTTAACCAGTACCACCCAAAGCAGCACACGAATTCACCGCAACCATCAGCCGAAAGCCCAAATTACCACCGACAACCTCTTTGAAACGCGAATTTTTGATTCACTTTCTCATCTCTCCTAATTAAATATCCTCGTTTCTCTCTCACACAAACTTTAAGGACCACGCGACCATTTCCTCAACTACGTACACTATTCGTGGATTTCGCTAATGGCTGGCGGTGATTCATGGTGGTTGGTTGTTACTAGTGGTAAAAGTTACTTTTAATTGAAAATGTTATATTTGGGGAAATTTCTAAACCGAGACATACCAAGGGAATAAAAAATTAGGCATATTGAATTTGCTAAACATCAGACATACCATTGGCAAAAACCCAATAAAATATAAATCGATCTTACTGGATTTAGACTAAATTAGTAGAATTTAATACGATCTTATGATTTCATAAAAGTTAATAAAATTAACATATTTGAAATCTTTTCCATAGTTTTATCAATAATATTGATCATAACTATAATCTTAATCATAACTAAGGATGACAATTTAATTCAGTTTCGACCATAATCCACTCTGATCTGAGGGAAAAAAATTTATTCTGAATCCGAGATAAATAAAGTCTGAGTCTGTTAAGGACTAAAAATATTTGGTTGACTTTGTTGACYAATAGTGACCAGGAGTTTTASTTATATTAATCAAAGAGCACATCTCAAGGAGATTTCGGTCTAGCGATAAGTCAGAAGCTCCAGAAAGAAAGTAGTCAGGAGATGGCCCATTTAGACACGACCCATAAGAGGAGGCCCATCAAGTGCTAGGCGATTTGAACAAGAAGCATGAAGGGAAAGGAGAAAGGATTCAAATAGGAAAGAGCACCAAGAAATCGCTGGTAGGAGAAAACCGTCATCAACTTCCTCCCCACGATCTCCATCACCTTAGGCCTATAGATAGGCAAAGCCGAATCACAACAACAATACATTAAACAAATATATCTTTCTCTTTCTCATTTTACTGCTTTCCCTTAGCCGCACTTGGCTTAGTAGCCAAGTATAGTTTAGCGTAGCTTAGGTTACTATAGCATAGCGTAGTTCATTTTCATGAATCAATAGCTTGTTACTATCATTCCAAATTATGTGAACATGGAGGTAATCATCCTTCCTTGTAATACAGTTGTAGTCTAACTCTATCGTTACTATTTTAATGGAATGCTTTTATATCTTTTCAATCTTGTTTGATTTTTCCTAAGCTTTAGTTTTATTCTACACTAGGCTTAATTTCTTACGTTTACACACTCTTATCTTCGTTCACGACCTTAGGAGCCATTTTTTTACATTARCGAGGTTATATATATATAATCAGTAACCAAAGGGGCAGCCCCCTACGGCCCTACCGAACCAAAAACAATATTAGACGGTTGAGTTGTTGGTGAAGTGCAAAATCACCTCAACATATTCTGACTATGTTAAAAAAATCTGATTCTGAGTTGAAGGAAGGTTGGAGTCGGATATCACAAAAAAWTTGACTATTCGATCCGACTCCGACTTTTATACAATTATTATGATTTAATTTTTATATTTATTAGGCTATTTATGCATAGTATATAGCCAAAAAATTTATCATATAAAAAAGACTAAATATAGAAGATAAAGGAAAAAAAACACTAAAAAGGGATCTCTCTCTCTCTCTCTCTCACTCTTTAGATTTAATCGCACATCCGTGGAAAATGAAAGTCATCTCTCTTCATCTCCCTCTCTTCTCTATATATATAATATAATTAATATATATATATAATATAATATATATATATATATATATAATATCTATATAGTAGGAAAAACTAGAACTGACGAGATGGGTCTAATGCAATATTTGAAATTTGAATACGAAGTCGGAGTCGAACTAATTAAAAATCGACACCTGAAGGTTGGAGTCGGATGCATAGATCCGCTCTGATGGTTCCGTTGCCCATTCATTATTCATATACTTCGTTTAACCATGATTATGATAAATCGTTTTAATTAAACTTAAAATATTCTTTACTTTTGGTTAAAACCATTATTAGTAGATTTATAATGACTATTGTTATTATATCTGAACATTTGTTGTGGTTGGTTTTTTTGGTGTATATTGGTAGATGATCTTACAATTCCACGATCGGGTTTTACCGATTTGACCTACTCACCTTTTCGATCAAAGTGACGATTCTACAATATGGGATACAGCGATATATATTTGTTTGGCTTTCTAATACAAATTGGCATGTATTTAAGTATGGTACTACGATAGTTTTAAACTTTGTACTGATCAAGTAGATTGTAATGATTATAATGGTGTAAAGGATTTATTCATGGTGCCTAACAATAAACAGTAAGAACGCACAACCAATTCAGTAAACACAAAACTTAGCGTTTATTAAAAGTATTAAGAAAGCAAACGTCAACTACGCTTTAAAGGTGTCTCATCTTCTACATTCAATTTAATAGTTTTATTGCAATATGTGCAGTGTCGATCTTACTTTTTCCAAATTACTCTTAAATCCCTATATATAATAATTTCCCCATGTCCATAAAATAGTGACAAAATTATGCAGTAAAAGCAATATAAGC
>SNQN01003249.1:7829-26169 GCA_008642245.1 Bassia scoparia
TGAGGAAAAGATTTTATTACTTTTTTATTTAATATCAAACCAGCATGTGTGGTGTTACTTTATATTATCTATTTCACCATTGTTGCAAGTTGTACATATATAATTCGGAACCCTCTAAGTAACACCTTTGCAAATTAAAATATGAAAAATGAACTTAAACTTGTTTCGTCAATAATTTGTTGAAACTAATTTTCCAGATTATACATAATGACAATGGTTATAGTACATTTTACCTTTAAATATCCCATAAATCGTAAACTACTTCAATTATAAATTAACTTTATACGTATCTGCTAAGTAATTTTCTTTATTCAATTAAGCCATTAACAAATACAATAAAAATAATTCAATTATCTTAATGTGAATAAAACGATGACGAGTACAACTAAACCATTCCTGTTACTAATTCAGCAAATCATTAGGTACATAAGGATCATAACTAACAGTAGTACTTGTACGGAATGCTATCAAAATACATGGAACTATTCCTAAAATTTGTAAACATATACATGAACCTTCACTTGGGTKCCTRACTGCAAATAAATACCATAGTTTGTTGTTAGTTGGTAASTCCATTTACTACACCATAAAGACTCTCAATAAGGACTATATAATGCATAGCTACTACATAAGGATGAGATAGTGAGTGTGAAATCCTTTTATATAATTCATGAGTTAAACCATTGTGTTTCATATGGAATCAAAACACTTCCTATCTTGGGCCACCCCCATAGACAACATGCTTGGAGGTGGTTTTGAAACCGGAAAGGTGTTTGAGTTGAGTGGAGAAAGTGGTGTCGGGAAAACACAACTGTGTTTGCAAGCAATGTTAACCGTCCAACTAGAAGAGGAAGTTGGAKGATTGAGCGGATCAAGCATCTACGTTCATTCGGGAGGGCCATTTCCGGTAACACGTTTGCTGCAAATGTCTCATCACTTGTCAAACTTGTTTGGAGGTCCATGCACACCTCTTTATTTGATTAAGGTGAAAAAGGTCGAAGCAATCGAGCAAATACGGGGCACAATTGCAAACATCGAGCATGTCCTTGAAAACGGTGGGGACGTTGCCGCACCATGTCGCCTTATTGTATTCGACTTGGTTGGCGTCCTATGCCGTGCCGTGTATGGTAACAACTACGTCGATTTATGTGCTCGCGCAACATTTCTCGATTATTTTGGTATGAAAATGCGGTTTCTAGCCCAGAGGTACAACCTTGCTGTCATACTTGTCAACGAAGTTGCAGATGTAGTGTACCCCCCCCCCCCCCAAACCTCAACAAATTACATTTGCGAGCCTTGGACGCCAGGTAACTCCATCCCTTGGGCCTCACTGGGCAAGGCATATCAACACGAGGGTTTGCCTTAGGTTTGTAGTTAACGCCGATGGGAAGCGATCAMGAATTGCAACCGTAATGACCGGTAATGGATCACACRGTGCTGAATTTGTAATCACTACAAACRGGGTAGGAAATGTGCAAATGTTCTAGGTTTATAATTGTTTATGCTTAAATCAACRTGTTTGCATTMGCAGTGTTATTGAGGTTATTTTGGTGCCTTGTTGTGTGTTTTCAGAATTATTTGTAAAACGTTGTCATTAGTTTTGTATTCGTTTTTCCTCATTTTATTTGTAGACTCAATTTTTAGTTATACCGTACTACCAACACTACCAAATTACGATATATATTGAAACAATTTGAAAATCAAATATGGAAACATCAATTAGGCCTGGTTTTAAAATAGTGTGGGTAACAAATGTGATATGCACTTGGGCTATTGGCCTGTGGTCCAATCCATGTCATTCATCTTACCATTAAAAAAGTTGCATCAATTTGTCAACCAAATGACTAAAACAAACCAGATATATATTTAATAATCATATTTAGCATGTGCAACAACACTAATTACAACTTCACAAAATAGCATCTAACATTACATAATAACACCATGCATGCTTAGTCAGAGGTCTAATCAGAGGATCCTAGTCACTAATTACATTGTAATAACACTTGGCCATTTAAAGGCAGAAGACTAATCACACACAAAATACGGCCCAAAATGCATAACATAACAACACTTATCCAACCTTACCAAAATAACCTCTGATTTAAAACGACACACCTCCAATTGGTTCATCTACAACTAAAATATTTAAATAATATTGTTGTTAGGCTTCAGTTTTCAAGAATAAACGAACAATTCCACCACCCTGAAAATCAATTATCGGCCCAAATAAGCTTAACACTTCATATTTTTATACATGCAACTAATAATAAAAATAAATTTTATCATACTTCACCTGTCATCGTCTCCGTTAACGGAGCTCTGGATACTTTTTTGGGTTTGTGGCGATCTCAGCTAGAAACTTCATATACGTCTCATCCGGAACCTTTTTTTTCGAATCCCGCATTTCTTCAAAAGTTGTTTTCCGATCAGATCCTTTACGGGCATACGGAACGGATCTCTTGAGTTTACCCTTGGCCTTTATGGTGGTTTACGAGATTGTTTTTTTTTGCGGTGGTCGGCTCGGGCAGGACAACAGCCAGGGGAGTCGGTTGGGCCTCGTCAACGAGAACGACTACTCCTTCGTCAACGACTTGTGATAATTGTTTTTCCTTTTGAATGGAACTCATCTTGGTTATTTGAATAAATTTTGTGGCTGACAAATGATGAAGGTAGTGGTCCTCAACTACCTATGGAGATCTGAAATTTTCACTGAGAGATTGGGCTAAGGGTAAATGAAGAGGCATGGGTTTCGAGTTATTTTAATAAATTAACCGACCTAGGCTTTACTCCAGTAATTAATGCAACAAGTTAGGTGGGGAAGTCACTAGAAGTGGGTAAAAATGAATTTTTATATAAAAAAATAAACTGAACATTATTTTTTATAGATTAGGCGGTTTATGGAAGTTTACACGTGGGTTTGAGGGTTAAAGGGTTTGAGGGTTTGTGGGTTTGAGGGTTTTAGGTTTAAGGGTTAGAGGGTTAGAGAGAAAAGGGGTGAGGGTTTATGAATTCAGGGTTTAGGGATAAAGGGTTTCATGGTTGAGGGATTAACGGTTCACGATACGGTGGATTTAAAATTTTACGGGTATAAGTTTAAAGGGTTTTAGGGTATTCGATAAAAAAGTTGTGAAATGGATCGTTTATTCCGGAACATGTTCAATGTATCGAGTAAAAGCATATATTAATACATTAATTACCACAAAAAAGTTACTAAACTGGAATGTGATATGAAAAAAATCAAATAAAGTAAGATTCAAATATCAATAAACGGAAAAAGAGGGATTTCGACTCCTGTTGAAAACCAAATGGTAACCAAATAAGTATTTAATTGGACTGCAAACTGAATCAATTGATATCGAGTCTTATTTAATTTTCATTGAAAGATTGAGATTCTTTTATATTTGAATGTTAATCTATGATGTAACGAACAATGTATATATGTATTCTATAGCAGACTGAGAAGAATTATAAAAGAAAACTACAAATTACAGAGTACAACAATGAGAAAAACCGATTGTTCCCATCCACCAAACTCAAGTGTTCTATAAACTAGTCAATTTGAGTAAATGGCATTATAATTGAAGATTTTTCACTTTTATATTGAGATTCAATTGAAAGTTTTTATTGAATTTTTGTCAATTAGATGCAACTGAAGATGGTAGTCATATGTTGACGCTATGGGCACGTAAAGGTTTATTTATTATTGCAAATCCCATCCATCTCCATTCGCGTTGTTTGAACTTGAACTACATTATTGGAAATGTTGTATTTGCCAAACAAGTCACTAGAATTTTATTTGTGTTTTTTAATTGTTTGATTTCAAATGTATTTTACGAAGATTGAAAAACTAGATCTCCAAAAGAACCATAGACATAATTGGCAACTGAATGGCATATTTGTTTAATAGTTACTTAAAATATGATTTGTTTTGTAAATTTATATATTATAGGAAAGATTATATGGTGTAAACGGGCAAAGAAACTAAACAAATTAAGAACAATAACTATATGTCATTGTTGCATGTAGGGGTGTTAACGATCCTAGTCGACCCAAGCTTTGGGTTTTGAGCTAGGCTCGTGACGAACATGCTGGAGCTCGAGTCCCGCCTCGAGATTTTCGAGCCTTAAAAGTCAAGGTTCAAAATACGTAAAGTATATTGGAGTTGAAAATTATAGTAATATAATGATTCTAAGAACATATGAACTAATAGTTATAAATTTTATATCTTTGCTAAACTTATCAGTAATCACTACTAATTTAATTAATTAAGCTAAATAAAATATATTTCGAGCCTGTTACCGCGAGCTTTCGAGCGACTTAGATGAGCTCGACTCAAGTAATTTCAAGCCGAGCTCGAGCCGACTCGAGCAGCTCGGCTCATTAAACCCCTAGTTTGCATGTGTTATAGTTAGTTTACCTATGTACAAACCTTTACAATTGATGACATATACAAGTACTTAACTATAAGATTCAATTGTCAGTTATTATCTAGTAGAATTATAGGATGATAAGACCCATAAACTCACAAATTCATTTTTACCAAGTGTAGCGCACCTAAACATTCCATTTACAGTATCTGTTAACTTGCATGGTTGAAAAAATATGCATATTCTATTGATTGAAATCGATTTTCGAAATTGTACTATATAACGCGAAATTATATTAGTTTTTGTTTTCTTTACTTTTTAAAATATAACATCATTTGTAAGGATAAATTTTCATACTAACTACTTATGTTCTTTAAACTATATGTTAAATTGTCTGCTTAGAAAACATAATCAATTACTATTGATTTAATTCGATTAATTTAGAACAGGAAGATGTAGATTTGGTTTTATCATTTGTTTATTATGTAACAACAATTTAAAACAAAATTTATGGTGCTTAAGTATTTATGTTATTTAATCAGGTAGTACATGTGCATTAAAAATGGGTTTTACATTGTAATTACAAAAGAATTGTAGATGCTGATTTACCAATTAATATTTTCATCTACTCATTAAATTTGGTCAATTGAAATCTACTTGCTAAGACTTGCTTATATCTATGCCTTCAACTTAACATATACCTATATGAGGCTTTGGTATAACAATAAATAATTAGTTTAACATGGGAAAAGTGTAAAGTTTTATTCCCACTTGCAAAAGTACCACTTAATTTCCGGTTTGAGGGATTCCATGTCACCAATCCGCATGGTCCCATATAATGCATCTCAGCCGTTAATTGAATGCATCTTGTGGATGTTGTTGATTGAAATCTTTCACACGGATCACAAGAATATTGGCAATCAGCAAAGAGTAATGGGCTGTCCAAATTCGAATAGTTGGATCAGAAAACTGATTTTGTTATTTTGGGGAYGCGGCAAAATTCCCGCTCAAATCAYAGACTTTAGCACACCCAAATTTTTAATTTTTTGGCATTTCTTAGATTATTACTCTACTTCCCAGACCACTAAAATAACTTCTACTAAATATAAGGACATTGTAAGACTAAGGCAACACAACCAGAGGAAAACAACTATCCAAAAATAACACCAAAACCAGAAAACCGTTTGAAAATGACGGATGGCCTCCCATTCAAACACCCAAAAACCCATGACTTCATTACACTAATATAATGGACAAGATCCATCGAAACACAACAGAGGTTCCATTTTCTAATTACACTTACTTTGTCCCCACAACAACCGGTAAAAGGTTCCTTACAAATGACGAATTGTACCAAATAGTGTTGTACCCAAACGGCCGTGGTTTGGAGCAATTTAACAGTCTTAAAATGAGCTTGGACGGCGGGGAGGGTGTTCCGGCTTACTTACCAAATTTCAACGACATGTTTGGTTTGGTAGATGTTCAAGCACTCCAGCAATAGCTAGAGGTAATAGCATTCAAGAAGCAGAATCTACCAGTGTTCGAGTCAGGCTTCTTCGAGAAAATCACCGACCTTGCCCCTCAGTTGGATGTAAACAGGACCATCTATGCTATCGGGAAAGAAGAAGTGACCATGAAGATGGGCTGCTACTCAGTTGCTTTGCAAGTATTTTGGGTAGAAGACACCTTGAACTCCATTGAGTTTCATCAAGTGAAAAGGTATGGGTTACTTTGGTACCCCACAATTGCTTTGCACATAGTTAAGTTGATGCCTTCATACTCTGAAATGAAAGTCAGCCTTGGTTCACAAAAAATAGCAGTCTGGAATGCACGAGGATTGGCCCGCCCATCTCTACGAGATAATTTATACGGGCTTTTTCGTGCTCACGAACCTATGGTTCTGCTAATTACAGAGGCGAGGCTCTCTAAAATCAATTTCGCAATTATCTATGAACAACTTAGATTGAACATGGATTGGGACATGGTTGAATCCTTGGGAGTCAATAGCTGTACAGTGTTGTTGTGGAACAAGTCCATTATTCTTGGGTGTGTTAAAAAGGAGGATGAAGGTGACCAAGTCACAGTGAAGGGTATGATAAAGGTAACAATATATCAATCTGTGTGGTTTATAATTAAATTGTCAACCTACTAACACTGAAACTAAACATATGTAATTGTGGCAATATTTTTTTGCAGGTAGTTGCAAGCGCATGAAGTGAAGACAATTTGGTTTATGCTCATGAAAAGGTTCAATTGGTCGATGTCAAATAGGAAGTGTTATGTTTGTATGCCACCCTAATAGCAAGGAACAACAAGGTTATTCACTTCGAACATGATTTTTTGCAGTCACAAAGAAAACATTTAGCATCATGTAATGTCATTATCTTAATTAGAGCTTGCATGTTGTTTGCCTATGCTAATGAGATTTCTTAGCACTTTTTAAGTTAATAAGAAATTACTAGATTTAATCAGTTGTTGTTTGGGTAACAAATTGGTTTGAGGGGGAATACAAAGAGTATCATTATGAATTTGCAATGGAATCCTGTCATTTTTGAAGGAAATTACAATATTTTAATGACTTAAACAAACACTAGTATGGTCTACAAAAGTACTCTTCCCAATTACAAAAACAAATATTTTCCCATCCTTCATTACTTTGACTAAATTCTACATCGTCCGAGAAGTACTGCAGTAGTGTTAATTACACAGATAAACAATCAGCATAACACTTGACCATTGTTAGTTCATCAGCTATTGGTTGAAAGCTTCCCAATCAACAATACACCATTGTTAGTTCATCAGCCATTGCCATCCCTTCATAGTTATTAAAGTATCGCATTAGAAATCCGTAAACTAAATTAAACTGTAATCAAACTTCCCAGACAAGAAAATAACAAAATCCACATGTAAGGTAGGCGATYAAATGCAGGGGAAAATAATTTGTGTGACTGAATTTCCAGGACATGAAAATTACCTCAAACATCAAACGACACGACCTTCCTTCTCTTCGACACCCTCTGAACTGCTTCACTTACGTTGTGTGGCAAAACAACAGGAACCTGCAATACGAAATATGAAAGCATCACAGCTTCTTGTCAAGATTGTACAGTAGAGAACATCCATGAATGGAATACAAATGTTCAACAAAATATCCTAAATTAAATAAGGTCTATTGCACAACCTGGATGATCTCTGAGACTTTCTTGGTCTTKCCAGTACACTTRACGAGTTGACGGACGGCACATTTAATTYGGGCCTTTCCTTTCACTGTTTTATCAGCTACGGTGGCTTTGTTACCCTTGTTTGTTGCYGCCTTGCGCWTCTTCCTTGTCTTMTTTTTCCCCTCCTGCTGGGCTGGTTTGGCWTTCTTCTTAACTCTTGGAGTTGTGAAYGTGYCGTCGTCTTCCTTCGACTTTTTGTTGGTTGACAATTTCTTAACATTCTTATGACCCTTCTCAAGTACARACTTAAACCTAGTCGTCCTCGGACGACCACGCTTTTTGGGAWTTGGTGGGTCTTTTATAATCAACGGGTCAAGTGGTTMTAGGCTTCCAGTACCAGTAYAACCACTTACCRAATCTACTTGGCTGACCTGAGTCTCGGAGTTTGCACCAACATTAGACTCGGCCTGTGACATCCCTCCTTCATTGTTCACTTGGTGAGCCTCCTTCTCTGCTTGAGCCCTTACCTCGTCTTCTATTTTGTCGAGCCCTTTGAGAACTATTTTGGTTCGTGCTTCAGACTTTTCAGAGACTGCAGCCATTCGATTGAAACGATCGTAAGTGCGATGCCGTCGTGCAGCATCATCTCCGCGTTGAAGGTCACCATTTTTAACCTTAACGTTCGTGTGCTCGCGAACAACATCTTTCCTCCACCTCCTAAGTACATAAAATTCCGGTGGCTTGGTGACAAGAAGTCAGAAGTAGGTCCAAAACACGGAGGATATGTCTACACATGATCCCGTTGGTTTCGAACATCTTACAGTCACAATAAGCTAAATTGGTTTCTGAGTCATAATCCACTGAATAAGTGGTGCGATCATTCGTAATGTAGGGCTCCGACAAGTGTGCACTAACATGCCACACACGGTCCTGCATGAAGTACCGGGTTTTGCTGCTATCGATCGGGTTTTGATCCTGGATAATGGAGTGAGTCACCCTCTCACATTCCCTTTGAAATTCCATAAATTTGTTTGGAGTGTATATTTTGKGAAAGCATTTCTCAAAACTATACCCAGTGCTGAGGATACAATGTAATTTGGAACCAAGCTCGTCGACTTCTTTCTCATCACAAATCCTCTTTTCCACAACCAAAGTGTACCTCTCGCCAAACTCACACAACATGGTGTCCTTGCTAACAAATTGGTCAAAWAAACTGTGTATGCTTTCCACACGTTGTGTAGACCGCATGCCAGCCCAAAAGTGATCCGTCATGAAGGACGGTACCCACATGTGGCGTTCTGCAAAAAGGTGACTCAACCACTCATTGTCCTCCAACCCATATTCACCCACTAATTTTGCCCAACGAATTACAAATATGTCCTCAGTAAGGCTATTGTAGACTACATCGAGAAATGAATCATTCAAAGAATCATACCTATGACAACACAATCACTGCAAATTACTTAACTAATTTTCTCAAGTGACTTTCCAAGTATCATTACCATACACACAACTTATATATTGAAGCACTTCAAATGCTAACAACCAACCACCGCATTATAGAAATCTAATCGTTAATTATTAATTATTAAATATAAAACTTTTTTTTATTGAAATATCGGTTTTTTAAAAAAATAAAACCTACCTAAACATAACATTTTAATGATACCATCAGACTACAATGACGAGGACAACCAAAAATCTAATTATTAATTATCAAAATCTAAGAGTCATTTATTCCATGGAAATCAGGTAGTAGGTTATTACAAACCCCTAAAAGAACAAACTAAATAAAAAAAACTGACCTCTGATGATTCCCAAGTTTGTGGGGCAGTTTGTTGGTAATGTGCCATATGCACCACCGGTGCTTGGCATCAAGCATAACTTTCTCCAAGGGCCTACGAAATGCTGTTGCCTGATCTGTCAAAATCCCTCCTGGTTGCCTCCCTTCCATAAACATAAGCCACTTGCTAAACACCCACTCAAAGGTGTCACAATCCTCCGATGAAATCAACGCACAACCCAAAAGTATCGTATGACCATGATGATTAACACCGACAAAATTTGCAAAAGGCAATGCGTACATATTTGTCAAATACATGGTGTCAAAGCAAACCACATCGGAAAATTCCTTATAAGCAGCCCTACTCCGAGCATACCCAGATTATGTCTTTCAACGTCCCATCTTCATGTAACCTATTAGCATGAAGAAAATTTACATTATCCTTTTGCATTTGGTCGAAGTACGCTATCAATGCCTTTGCATCCCCACCCTGCATCTTTAACTTCCGATGCTCATGGACACGATGTCGCATGTCCATCTCTGTGAAAGGCAAGTTCTCAAAACCGCCCCTATCCAACGCCATACTGGAACGAGTCTTCGAGAGTGCAACCCCAGCATTGTAGTCATTCATCACTTTCCTATCAACATCGCTCGTAAAAAACTTCATCCGAAACTCTTTCACGAGCTTCGCATCAGCAGTCTTTGGGTTGTGATTCTTGTGCTCAAGGACGACTTTACGAACAACCCAATGATCACCTTTGTTGAGGGACACCCTTATCATAGTCGTACAAAAACATTTCTTAGAAACACGCCTGTTCGGATTTTGTAATTCCTTCGGCTTGACATTGCAACCACCCAAATCCTTTGCTTTCTTGCGACAATTAGTAATATATTTCTAATCCGGATTGCCCCAACACTCATAGCAAAAGCTAGAATGACGACGTACTCCATTCTTGACATTGGAACCTCTCAAAGCAATCACCCCAAATCCCTGACTAAACACATACAATTTGTAGAAGTCTTTCACGGCAGCAAGAGTGGGGGAAAACCATCCCGACCTCTGGCTCCTTAACAAGATCTTCTTCATCATCCTCCGGCATTGCATCATCAGAGCCTCCTCGTTCGTTAACTTCATTTGCATCATGCACGTTTTCCTCAACGGGATTTATGCCATGATCCAATGTCTGAGCGATACCAAGGCTACCAGGTATAATAGTACACGAGGGAGAGGTGCCATTGTCACAATCTCCCGCTAATATAGTACTAGAACACCTTCTAGGGGACTTACATTGGCTACTTCGTCAAAGGTTGCAGAGTTGGGTGTCTCAATATCATGGGATTTTAACATTTGAACATCGCTTCGTTTTGAAGAATTTCCAGTTTCATGCATATCAACACCTGAAACTTGTGGCAACAAATGCAAACAATAAATATAACTATAAAAAATAAACCACCGAATACTGCACTTAGGAGAGGGAACTTAACAATATTGCACTGAAGTGCTAAGCTTAACAATACTGCACTGAAGTGCTAAACTACTTCGACTATGCTAACAAACTAAAGATACTAAATAAAAAAACTACCCCTCTTGTTTTTCCAGCTTATTAAACTCAACTAACAATTTTTCCAGTAACCTAAATCAATAGAACCGCCTTAATCTAACAATTTACCATGGACCATTGGTACCACAACTAACAGCATCCACAAATAATTTTTCAATTATCAACTTAATAACTGAACTACACTACAACACAATATGCCAACTTTGGAAACAGATCAACTTACATGTATTACACTTTTTTACTGGACAAATCTGTACTCAGTTCATAGATAATCTCGTCCTAAGTTCAACAACTCCGAAATTCAATTTTTAAAAAAACCAACCTCATACATAATCTCGTTCTCAGTTCATCAATTCCGCTAAAACTACATTTTACTCCACAATTCCACATGTGAAACATCAAATAAACAACCATTCATTGCAAATTAAATGAGCTCATAACAATCAACTTGTCTAGGGATTCAACCAATAAACAAGGGTTAAAGGAATACCTGGAAAATCCAAAGGCAGAAAAACCCAATTTGACTACTACGCCACTGTTTGTCGTTGACCAAATTCCAAAGTTTGCACCCAGCAGATGAGGGAAGATGGAGAAGGGGGAAACAGAGTTGATTGTACTTAAACTTTTTATTTTTTCCCTTACCACTACTATCCCAAAACATTTACATTTTCATTTTATAAAATTATACATATCCAACATATATTAAAATAATTCAACCAAGGTTAAACCATACAGTCCCGTTACAACAAGTAACGACATTTTTGCCATCCAATTAAGAAGCACGTGCACAACAGCTACAGTTCAACAAAATAACAAAAATACCAGTGGATATACTTGAGAAGTATATATATGTTAGATATACTTGAAATTCCCCTTATTTATGTAACCCAAATAAGAAGATTATATAATAATAATGCCCCTAATTGAGCCATCAACAACCATCCAAACAACATAAAAGCACCGAAGTCCCTAATCCATACAAAAGTATTAAAATAAAAAAAACAACCAAGGGCATAAAAACTCATAGATTACAATCAAAATGGGAGCAGGGAGTGAAGCAATTTAGATTGTCGTTTTTTCTTGTAGGGAACCACATCCAACCCACATTCATCCACTTGCAACGGGGCAGGGTGTGTTGAGGATCAAGGGGGTCGTCAATGTCCGTAGTAGGTCGTTGCCTTTCATTGACAATAAGAACAACCTCCCCTATACTTTGACTCGCAACTTGGGTATCAGCAGCGTGCTACTAATGCAAGCTATGATCAACACCCATATCCTAGCTAGACTTTGCACCAATTTGCTGCCCTTCATGGACAACCAAGTCCCCTTCGTTCAGGCCTGTATTTTTGTACTCAACATTGACTTAATTATAAACTCAATATTAAAAGGTTAATCAGAAATATCAACACGGTTAATTCATGTATTAAAATTAAAATTAGTAATACCAACACAATTAATTCATGAATTAAAATTAGAATTAGAAATATCAATACGATTAATTCATGAATTAAAATTAGAATTCGACATATCAAGTACAAAGTTCACTATAGAATTCAAGACAACCTGTCAAACCAATCTTTTTAACAAAAACAAAGCATAGTAGAATTAATAACATTAACAAAGTCTAAACTCCCTCCCAACTCCCAATCAACAAACCTTTTACCTAATCATCTGCAGCAATCGTTTTAGAATTTTTTTTATCATAAATTTAATTAATCGAATAATAATATAATATTAATTAACCAATTATCCATCTCAATATCAAAGGATAAATATTCAAACTCTAAATCATCTAAAATTTAGAACGACCAAAAAAAAGGAAAGAAATTTTGTTAGATGAAAATCAAGTTAGTAACAAATTCCATTCAACATTTATCTAGTAATAATCATGAAATTTGAATCGAATTTATAATTCAAGAATCTACATTAAAATTTAATCTTAWCATCAATCCTTGACAAAAGCTAATTTATAAGATAAAAGCATGTAATTTTTTTTAAAATAATCCCACATGATAAATTGATTTAAAATATAAACAATTTAAGTTCAAAGATTTTTTTGTGATTCTAATCGGTACCTACTTATTGCCACCACCACTGTAGCTACTTCCATATCCACCTCCACCACCGTATCCATGGTTGCCAACTCCGTGGCTGCCACCGCCTCCTTCGCATCTTCTTTCGTATCCTCCACCACCGCCTCCACCGCGGTAGCCACCACTGCCGCCACCACCGTCGCGAGATTGAACCAAATTCGTATCCTTCACAGTTCACAACGTCGAGGCCTTCATTGTTAGCGAAGGTAACGAATTCGAATCTTCCAGATCTGCTGGTTTCTCTGACATTGATCAACTGAAAATCAATCAAAAAACAAATGACCATCAGAAATCACATTTGAATTAAAAATAGAAATTAAAAAACCTAGAAAATTCAAAATCGAAAATCAAAATCGAGCGTTCATGTCAAATGGACATACAGTTTCCAGATATCATCATTAACAAAAAGATCAAGTATCAATAGTAATAACAGTAATAGAATTTTCAGATCAACAATAATCAATTTCTTTTTTTCCGATTATAATCGGCGAGGTTTAGTAACAAAGAAACTTTCGAATCAATGACATCTCTGTATTGTGAGAAGATGAGAGAGCACAAAGATGGAAGATTTTCTTTGCCAGAAAAAGATACAGTAGAAGATTTTGGGTACTGAGTTTATGAAAGTATGAAACCATTGAATTCGAAGTTTTTTTAAATTTTTTTTTTACAGTTTCCAAGGAGTCAAATAATACTCTATTATTTTATTGAATATTCCAGAATTATGGGGAATGTGAACATATATCAGTTTATGTGAGGTAAAAGTTTAGGCGGGAAAAAATTTATTGATAGGATGACACGTGTACAAAATCTTTTGTTTTAGTATAATATAATAGATTTGTTCAAGTTTCTCAAGCGTAATTATGAAGTCTATTTTTCCKTTAATTTTAATGGTTTGCCGTTAATTAAGTTTTGTGGGACCTACGACTCTTCCTCTTCCAACCTTAATCACGTGCTCTTCTTCTTCCTCAAACCATCCATTCCTATATATTGTCACTCCACCGTTCCTCTCAAGCCACCACCAACCACCCACGCAACCCCCCCTCCCTCGTACCATCACAACCCCCACCTCACAACCATTGCATCTTCCTCTAGCACCACCATATCGTACCCATCATTAAATCAAACCAATCGCGCCCAACCCAGATTGATTTCGTACCTCCCTACAGGTTTCAATTTCGAACCCAGATTATGTACGCCTCACTTTCGATTCTTAACATTGCAAAATCTGGTTGGGGTTTGCGATTGGAGTTTGAAGGAGTCTAATTGGGATTCGAAGGAGTTCGATTGGAGTAGGTGATTGGAGTTCGAAGGAGTGCGAATGGAGTCAGCGAGGGTCGGGTTTGCGATTGGAGTTTAAAGGAGTTCGTTTGGGGTCAGTGAGTGTGGGGTTTCGCGATGGTGGACGCGATTGGTTTGATTTAATGATGGGTACGGTGGTGCGAGAGGAAGATGGTTGTGAGGTGGGGTTTGTGATGGTGCGAAGAAGGGGTTGCGTGGGTGGTTGGTGGTGGCTTGAGAGAAAATGTGAGAGAAACGGTGGAGTGATAATGGGAGTGGATGGTTTGAAGAAGAAGAAGAAGAAGAAGATCAGAAGAGCACGTGATTATTAAGGTTGGAGGAGGAAGGAGCAGTAGGCCCCACAAAACTTAACGGCAAACCATCAAAATTAACGAAAAAATAGACCTCATAAGTACGGTTGAGAAACTTGAACAAATGTATACCTATATGTGGGATTAAAAAAAACACATACCTACATTGAGAATCGATAAAAACTGATATCTACCAATGGGAATTTCCCTAATCTATACTCCACCCACTTCTCAAATTGAAAATAAACATTCCTATTTTCGGAACTGCAATTCAGAGACCTTGTCTATTCAATCCAAAAACACAAAGCATAACTCGCTTACTTCGTTCCGATCATACATTGTTCATTAGCCAGAGATGATGGACGACTAAAAAGGACTTAAAAAAAGACTTACGATTGCACAGTTAGTTCATTCTTTCCCAAAAGCTTAATCTAATATTCAAAACAGTACAGTTACTGTGTTACTGCCTTAAAACCAAGGTCAAATAGACAAATACTAGTAGCTAGACGAATAGACGATACGAGATACACAAGGTGCAGGGTACGTTTGTTCTCGATGTTGTAATCAGCAAGGGTACGCTCATCCTCCAAGTGCTCCCCCGCAAAAATCTGCATCCCACCACCAAGTGTGAGCACAAGGTGTGGGGTCGTAGAGTCCAAAGTACGATCATCCTCAAGCTCATTGCCATTGTATGTAAGCCTTAAGTGGTCTTTTATCTTTGTTTTCACATCATCAATGGTGTCGGAACTCTTAACCTTCAAGGCAATTGGATATCCCAAGGGTAGGCTCCTCCTTAATGTTGTTATTGTCCGGTGGAATTCCTTCCTTATCCTGAATTTTGATTTTCACATTGTCAATCGTATCAGAACTCTCCTCAAGGATAGATCACGCTCATCTTATCAGTCACTTCCAGGGTCACGGTCTTACCCGTCGAGGTCTTAACAAATATCTGCATCTGAAATTCAAATAGACAACTAAATTAAACACTACTAGCTCATAATATTAACTTGAAGGATAATGAATAAAGACTCGCTCACGTTAAAGGTGACGATATTAACTTGTACAGCAACGTTTTGATGCAAAAATGCAAGAGAGACAAAGGAAAAATGGAGAAGTTGGATGGTTTATTGAGTTTCCASCAGTAAACCTCGTAAATGGTTTTGGGTTTTAATAGTTTAGACTTTGGAGACCGACCGGTGGTACACCTCATAATCCCTCCATCTTCGGTATTACTCCTTTATCATATTTCTTAATTAATGAAGCTCTCTCCTACCCAAAAAAAAACTTCTTATATTCCTTTTTCACATTTATTTTATGAGTTATGATATATACAGTCCTTAGGGCTGAATATAAGAAGYCAAAAAAGAAAGGTTTTCAAAAAAGAAACATTTATAAMATCAAATTCTGTACAATTTTAAYATAAATCTATAAATACTTACCATTTTAAGCAAYAATTTAATGCTTATATGCAATCCTAAGAGTTGCGTATAGCATTTTCCTTATTTTATTAGTGGAGGATGAGGCTCTCCATTGTTGGGGATATAGGAGAAAAAAAATCTATGCGGACCACTCTAAGTAATTACTTTGGTTCATTTAGCTGACCTTGAAATTAAGGATTTGTTCTCGTCAACTGAATTTTGCTAACCTTAACTTATTTTTATTGAACTAAACTTATTAGTATTGAAATAAACTTATTTTTACTGAAACCTTAATAAATTTCTTAAGGATTGAATTTATTTTTTACTAAATTGAACTTATTTTTACTGAATTAAACTTATTTTTACTGAAACTTATTGAAATAAGTTGACGAGAACAAGACGACTTTAGTTTCAATTTTTCTATTCTAAATTATGTATAAGTAAAAAACTATGAAAAAAATTGTGAGTAACTACCCACCATTGAAAAAAAAAATTTAGTAATTGTTTTTGAGAAGTGAAAATTGGTGGGTAGTTATAGACGGTTTTTCCTAAAAACACTCCGACTAGTCAAAGAAGATCTCTATGGATTTATCAATGTATATAAAAAATTAAAAATAAATAAACAGCTCGTTTTGTGTGTAACCAGCCACACCTATATTTTGGTGTGGCTGGCAACAGTACATAACGGACTCCGTTATGTCCGTTATGTCCGTACAGTCCGTACAGTCCGTACAATAACATAGAAAAACTAAACCTAACACTAACTCTATAAAAGCAACATTAATTCCTAAAAAACTAACACTAATCCAAAAAAAACAGCAGCCGCCATTCTCACTGCTGCTTCTCCTCTTTCTCCTCAAGCTTTCTCATTGCTGCTTCTCTGCTTTCTCCTCAAGCTTTCTCACTGCTGCTTCTCAGCAACCGCCATTCCACTGCTGCTTTCTCCTCAAGCTTTCTCCCTGCTGCCTCTACTCAACTTTTCTCCCTCCTGCTTTTCCTCAAGCTTCCTCCATACTGCTTTTCTTCAACCTTCCTCTATTCTGCTTTCTTCAACTTTCTGTAAAAAAAAAAAAATGAAATCAGAAATGAAACAACAAATTCTTCAAATATTCATTGCCAGCATTGAGATCGTTACAGCAATTTGAAACTCACAACTTATCAGAGATGATGACATATTGCAAGCAAAGAAGTTGAAGAAAATAATGATGAAGCCATAATAAACAGTTCTAAACACAGGTAACTATTTTTCAGAAATATATGAACTACTTTTCCACATACATGAAAACTACTTTACACATACAGATATATGAACTAATATGTACGATCTACTATTATAAATATATCAACTACTTTAGATATAAGAACTACTTTTCAGAAATATATGAACTACTTTTTAAAAATAATATGAACTACTTGTCACACAATTGACTACTTTTCAGAAATATATGAACTACTTTTATGAAATATATTAAATACTTACGTAACACATCAATATTACTTTTCTATATAATAGCACTACTTATTAAATCATATGAACTTTTGTTCTTATATAACACATCTAATGCTCTTAACTAGTTTTATGAATTATATGAACTACTAAAGGTCTACTTTATAAATAACAGAACTACTTTTCAGAAATAAATGAACTACTTTTCAGAAATAAATGAACACTTTTCAGAAATAATAAACTACTTTTCAGAAATATATGAACTACTTTTCAGAATAATGAACTACTTTTCAGAAATATGAACTACTTTTCAAAAAATTTATGAACTACTTTTCAGAAATAGATGAACTACTTTCAGAATATATAAACTACTTTTTAAAAATATATCATACTTTTCAGAATATGAATACTTTCAGAATATATGAACTACTTTTCAAAAATTTATGAACTACTTTTCAGAAATAGATAGACACTTTTCGAAATATTATAAATCTAACTTTTTAAAAATATATCTACTATTGGATATATAACTACTTTATATGAATAATATAATATCAATTATGTAAAAATCATATGAACTACTTTTTAAAATCATATGAAATATAATAAAAAAATTCAAAAAATTATTCTTAATATGTACAAGCTACTTTTCAGGAATATATGAACTACTTTAAGAAATATAGAACTACTTTCAAAAATATTTCAACTACTTTCAAAACATATGAACTACTTTTCAGAATATAGAACTACTTTTCAAAATATATGAACTACTTTCAGAATATGTGAACTCTTATAGATATCAAAATATATACGAGATGCAAACAATATGAACTAGAAATATGAACTATTATAAATCACATGAACTACTTTTTTAAATATGAACTACTTAGTTTTAACTACAAACTCTAAAAAGAAAT
>SNQN01003249.1:26194-39154 GCA_008642245.1 Bassia scoparia
AAAGAGAGAGATTGGTTATGAAATTAACCAACCCTTCTGGGGTTGTCTCGGCTCGAGACATTGATTTTTAGTAAAGCTTGGGAGAGCCTCACGGTGACTCTTCGAGGTGACGCTCAATTGCCAAACGTTCAATTCGGCTTTGGTTTTCTTAAGTTGGCTGATGATTGAATTCTTTCTTGCTGGGGATGATTTGAGTAGTACAGTGTCATGGCTGCGGATGGCTTAGAACACCGCCACTCCTTGTAGTACAATGCACATCATATGTGCCGTGAGGATATCTTGGTCCTAAAATTTATTCTTGCAAGATCTTCTCCCAGTCGTGGCTTGATAGGTTGCGACGCCTTCAAGTAGAGTCGTCATCGTCGCTGTCCCATAAGCCACTTAACAGAAGTGTCATTGAAGAGTAAGGGACATTTGACAAGCTTGACCAGCTGGACAGAGTGAGGAAGTTAGGGTCACAAAGTTTTCTCTTCATCAACAGAAAATCATGAGAGTAGTAAGGGGGTTTGGATGTGATGTTCGGCTTTTTTGCCACCTGGCGTGGAAGTGGAGCCTTCCATCTTCTATCCATGTCTTGGAATCCTCCTTTAGCTTAAAACAGTCCTCAGATTGGTTCGTGGCCTCTGCTTTGATGGTATTTGCAATAGGCGTTTTGGATCCAATTCCCACTCTTTTTATCTCTGGAGGATCTGGAGTGGTCCAAATGGTGTAATCCCTTTGCTTTGAAGTCGCTCAAGTGCTTGAGTTTAAGTATGCCCAATGAGAATATTCACGCCTATGGACGGTAGTACACTTGATTCCTTGGGAAACCAGAGGTAGCTTTGCAGCAGAAACATTGTTCGAAGAACCAGAGTTGTCCTTCTTGTTGTGTTCATCTGGTTTGGTTACTGCGTAGATGTGTTTTCTCTTTCAATACAGTCATCCTCATGGCAATACCAATGTGGTGACCTTATCGAGGTATCTAGGCCAAATAGGAAGATGATTTTGTATCTGGTTGTAGTTGATATGAAAACTTTCACCATTTCAACTTCATGGGAGGAAGAGGGGGGTGAACAGTTGCTGCAGCAGCTTCTTTCCATCTAGAGGGAATGCAGTAATCCCTCTTTCCCTCGCCTTGTTTCAGAATTCTAAGTTCGCGAGAGAGGTTTCGAGTTTGAATGTTCCCCTTGTAACGAGTCAAAAAGCAAGGGAACATTTTCCCAAGTTCATCTCCTTCTCAGACAAGGAGAAAAACCATTTCTGACACACGGGTGCAAGCGAGAGTGGAAGACCTTCGGGTAGCAAGGCAGATCGACCCCTTGAGAGACAGGGTGGCCTTAAAGTGCCTTGGAGATGGAAACTGGGTGTCAGTAGGCTTGAATTGTGGGAGATTGCCCAGACCACTGCACCACCACACACAGGGTCTGCGCACCCAATCATTCGAGCTTGTCGGGTGCGCAGGAATTAAGTGTTTCATTAGTAAGTCGCCCCATTCCAAGTGTACTTTTGAACATTTTCTCCATGTTCTTAGCCATGGCGGCAGAAGAAGAGTTGGCGCGAGATTTTCCACATCTTGCTAAAGTTTGCCACGAGGTGTCAGCGAGCTCATCATCTTCTAACGTGCTCGTCGTTCATTGGTGAATGATAGATAGTTCTAGAACTTGGTGGTCTCTGAAAAAGGTTGCCTTTGCGGAGATGGGAGTGGTGGAGTGACTGACTTGCTCTGCGAAGCTAAGCCTGTTGATTAGCCTTGCGAGTCAACGGGGGCTCCAATTTTATTTCTGCCAAGTAACCAAGACTACAGATAAATTTGGATGCTTCACTTGACTCAAAGACTATGCAGACCTAACATGACCGTTTCCTATATGCATGAACCTAATGCAAAACTATATGATGCAATGGTCATCCTTTCCTCCTTTTTTTTATTATTATTATTATATTTTTTTTTGCTTGTTTTTTTTTTTTTTTGGGAAAAAGAATGACCTTTTCAAAGTGATGGTTAAATATGCATGTATGTGAACCTATGTCTACTAAAGATGGTCATGATCTATATGCTTATTGTGATGGTCAAGTCCAATACGTACAAGGCTAAGAGTCCTAAGTCCATATGCACTTCAAAGGTAACTCACGAACATGATTGGAAATGTTCAAACACCTAGGGTCCATTTCTAGGAGCCTGCATGTCGTGCTGGGTTTAAGTAAAAATGTACATGCCTAAAAGTGAGCTGGTCCAGTTTTCACCGCTAGCAATTAGCGATTATTGGCCAGATACCTTATTATGCACACGCATCAGTAACATGTGACCACGGCATGGGCGGGATAGGACTTACCTTGCCATGCGATCAATTAAACCACATGCCAACCCAGGTAGTATCCACCCTTATGTAGTCTCGAGCAAGAACATCCATATCAGACCGAAGGGTGCCTAAGTTGTGACTATGCGCGGGTCACGATGCAAAATGCCAATAAAATTCAATAAACGTGATGATGGTAATTACGAGACTTTTCAAGTCTGTCCACGTTCACCTAACGTGATTAATCCCAGTGAGTTCGCCAAATTGTAGACGTGGGCGTGCCCTCGCGTATGCGGCGCGCGCTTGGTTTCTACACGGGTGCTTTGCGGGCTTGAGCACTAGCCCGCCTGATGAGTTGGGTAGTGTTGTCGAGTGGGTAGTCGCCACGTGTCTATAAAGGTTATTCACGGACGCCCGAACGTTGGTTGCAAATTAATGCCCCACGTTCTGATCCAGGTAACAAGTTCAGTGGGTTCGGGGACTGGCTACGAATCAGATCTGAACCCATTCGCCCGCCTGTGACGCCTCATCATGGTCTCATTGCAGTCCATTCATCACGGGTTATTGAATGCACATAACTGTACATTTTTTAAGCACCTTAGAAGCGTATCTAACCCTAAGATTACTACGAAAGTGTGTTATCTATTAATCACAAGAAGACTACCTAGCCTAGAAAATTGTGACCCTTGCATATCAAGTTTAAACGGGTGCCTAAAAACCGTTGTCCCATAGTTAATCTGAATTTTTAAAGTGAATTCACATAATTCCGATCTTTTATAGAAATAAATATACAATGATACAACCATGACAATGCGAAGTAATATGAACTTCAAAATATTATTACAACCAATCTTAACCCTAAATCTGCAAAACAAAACAATAAGTTAGTTTCGTATAAAAACGACAGCGAACGAAATCTTCCGCCTTGAATCCGCCTATATAAAAGACAACAAACAAATGTTATTCATAATGAAAACGAGCGAAAATGAATCTCCGTCCTTGAAATCGCTTAACAATGGATAAGAAATCGTGTAGTATGACAAGTGATAATAATAATGACAATGAAATACAAAAGAACGAAAAACAATGAAAAACATTGAAAACGTTAATGACAATCCTACAATATTTACATGGAACAATCACATAGTGAGTTTTCTACATGTTGGTTTAATTAGATGAAACTTCAAATAGTTATTAATTAGATTTGAGAAAGAGAGTTTGTTGCGAGTAATCTCAGTAATAAACCTTGTTTTTATTGCTTGGTTGAATCGGAAACAGAATCGATGCTTAAGAACTCAGAACGAATGTATTTTAGAGTGTTGAGAGAGAGAGAGAGAGAATAACGCAAGTTAGGACGGAGAGAGGAGAATAGACGTGTGTAATTCGGAATGAGAAGGCAGACGTATTTATAGGCACGGGGGACAATGGGAAAAAACCCTGGCGTATATACGCAGGAGAGTGCGTATAAACGCAGGAGGCCTGTATATACGCAGGAGACCTGCGTATTAGCAGGTCTGCGTAATATACACAGGTGCCTGCGTATATACCAGGGGAGGCTGCGTATATGCGCTGGCCTCTGCGTATATACGTTAAGCTCTGCGTTATATATTTTCCAAAACTCGAAAATATTTTGATTTCCCCCGATTTTATTTCGTGATTTGTCTTGATCGACGCTCCTAGACACCTTGCTTCTCCAAGCAAGGAGTTTCTAGAGTTCTAGAAGGTTCACGCTATTTCCGGAGTATTTTTTGTGTAAATTTTGTATTTTTTTTGTATTTCCTTGCGTAATAAAACTTATAAAAATCATAGAAAAATTAGAAAAATAGAAAAATAATCTAAAAATACTGGTGAGCCAGAAAATAATTAAATAAATAAAAGAAAATGTTTTTGCCCTTTTTATTTGTCCTTTTGCTTCATAGTCCGAGTATGACCCCACGTAATTTTCAACTTTTGTGAGTTCAAAGCATCTTTTTTCTAAGGTCGAAACAATGCGGCGAGACGCGGTATTGTTTTCATCACTGATTACTCTTTGGGAGGACCTTTTAGGTGTCTAAGAACTGGCTAAGAAAATTACCTTCATAGTCCCTTAGAATGCCAGCAATTTGCGAGGATGTACAAATGAGCTCGGACGTATCCTTGTCTGTCAACCACTTTACACCACTCGTAGCATGGGTCGCCATCCTCCTAACAATTCAGGGACAATGAACACCATGTTGGCTTTCACATCAGGGTATGCATTTCTAACCAAGTCCCTCGATTTTGTATCAACTTTTGACTGTATAAATACTGTGAGCAGAAATTGGATATTTCCTCAGCCAGATATGCCATTGCATAGTTAGATACCTTCAAGCCCTTGCCTTATTCCCCACTTTTGTTTCAAGTGGTTAGGAACCTATGAAAAGATGATAATGAAGTAATGTAAAACACTTTTTAAGAAATGATTAACTGGTTAAACGATTATACGATCAATAAACTCACCGTTCGGAATGGGTACCATTCCATCTGTAATTGAAACGGGACCCCAATGTAGATTCATGTGGCAAGTGTACCGGCAAGTGCTCCATGGAGTTTAAAGATGCCGGGGAAATATTTTTCTACTTACATAAGATCCTCACCAATGTTGTTTGCAGCCGCTTCATCTCACTCAACGTGATAGTGGGAGCACACAAGTCCGGAATAATTGGCTGATTTCGTTATTTGCCTTCCAATATGAAGTGGAAGCATCAGCGTAGGCAAATAGGCAACAACCGCTCATAATACATGACAATGCGTGAACTCTCATTCCATTGGAGCTAATTTTTTTTTTTTGATCAACACATTCGGCTCCAAGTTCGAGCATATTTCCGTCAGGAATCTCAAAGTCTCGAATCCATTCACATAAACCTTCTTCTGCTCTTTGTCAAGTGCGAAAGGTGCCTTGGGCATCCAACTCATTACCCTTACACAGTCATCATGATGCTCCAAGCTCTCGCCGCCATGCAGAAATCTTCATGTTCTTTCCTCGCATGTGACAGTTCAGAGTTTCGTCCTCACGTCCATGATCGGTGTTGATAGCTTGCCTCGAAGAAGTTTCTCCGATATGCATACGTTAAGTTGTGCCTAACAACAATCCTTCCAATACGACAGGTCCACAGACAAGATTGTTTATGTCCTCCCATTTTTTTTCTTCTTCACATTGGCTTCAAAGCATCAGGACCATCAGTGACTCTCGGTAAGTCTTTTCACAATCTGCCCAATCCTCACCTGACATATAGAGGGCCGAGTCATTTTTCTACCCCTGTTCTTACAAAAAGCTGTCTTATTCTTTCGGAAAGGGTTGGTGAATCAAAAATTGACGATGACAATCAACCATGATATTGCACCTATTTTAGCCAAAAGGCCTTACTTTTCTCCATGAATAGTGATCAGCTTAAAACAGAGGGGCTCAACCGATATACAACATAGTCGGAAAAGTCACTAATAGTCCACAACACGGCTGGCGCGCAGACTTGAAGTTTTTGCTTCTTTGAAATGTCATACGTTAAGGACCCAACCGACACAACGCTTCAGCTCGCCAAATCAAAGGTTGCAATTAACATCCAAGTTGCTCTTCGGATTTTTGGTCCACGGGATAGCAAGAGAAAGGAAAATGAAATGTTTTTTTCAAGCACAGACGGTGACATGTTGTAAGGTGTGGTGAGAATAGGCCAAAGAGTATTGCTTTCAAAACTTCGAAACGAAAAACCATCGGTGCCAACCCAAGTCTGACACTTTCGGAGGCTGGAATGCAAAGTCCGTTAAAAGTGTTATCGAAATGCTTCCAACTTCACTGTCACTTAGGTGAGCCATGTTCTTGCCTCAGACGAGTTTCAGAATTGCCATGTCATAATACTCAAGCAATGTTTTTAGCTGGCAACATCCCTTTGCAATCGCGGTGTTATTGGGAAATACACCAAGAAAGCCTTGTGTGAACCAAAGTGTATTCGAGTCCTCTTATACCTGATTCGACTCGCAATGACGACACTTATCAAGCTGACATGTCTTCTAAAACAGCATGCATCCTTTCGGGCATGCTGTATCTTTCTCGTGAGGAAGCTCTAATCCCTTAGTACTTTCTCTTGTGTCGTAGTAGGTGTTAACTGTAGTTTTTGGGTGCTTAGGAGGCATCAACTTAACAATGACCCAATACCAATCTATACGCACCTGTCGGTCAAAGTTGTACTCAGATTCAATTGAATCAATTCTAGAAGCCATCTCCAACACCGAGATGTTGCTCCCATCAATACAAGGGTTGGTCGGCTGCCTTGCGCAACCTCGAGAAAAACAATCTTGGCTCTGTGTTTGGTTCTTCTTTCGGCCGTATTTCCTCAAAAACGATTGGTCTGCGTTCCCGAAGCCATCACACCATTCCCGGTAAAGGATTCGGTTGAGTAGGAGACGAGGTGGACCTCACCCGCCTTTCAGCTGTGACATAACCATTCATAAATAAGTTGGATGAAACCTTTCTTATACAAGTGGTACTTTTACAAGTCGGGCACATTAAATACTTCAAGTTTTACCATAACCGAAGCACAAAGGACATCTTATCTTGTCCCGTCATTAGCTCGGGGTGCTGCTGGACGAAGGCAACAAACCGATTCCCCCTTCGATGAACCTCATCCCGAAGTATGCGTCTTCTGATCGTTCTTTGTACATCCACTCACGCTCCCTCTTTTCATTTCGATTAGCCTATTCTATAGCCAATAAAAAATATCAGTTCTGGGCCTGAAACATCCTTCAATGTCCTTCACTCCTAATTTATCTAGCTTGTCTTAATTATTTTAAAGCTTTTTTATGTGATGGCCAATTCAAGTTTATTTTCTTTAATCAACCTATAGAGAACGAGGAAGTTTGTGAAGTTGTAACGGGTCTACAACGGTCGTTTAGGGAACGAAAATCGATTGTAAAATTGGCTATTTTCGCCTTTGTAGTTTTACTTGCCTAAACATTCTATTTCGTTATTATATAACATTCAGTTTGATTTCGTTATTCAATAGCTTAGAGGGAATTTGAAAAAATGTAACATAATTCAAACTCATATACAACAAACTATTAATAATTATTTTAATTGCTCGTTATTTCATATTCAAACTTAAATACCTTAATACATACATACAACGTAAACTCTCACACACATAAATACATAACATACATACATACATACAACAACATACATACATACATCATCAAATACTATACATAATACATACATACAAATACAATACATATCATACATACATACATACATACATATACACATACATACATAATCATACATCATCATACATACATACTACATACACTACATTACAATACATACATCATACAGTACATACATACAACATACATAGCATACATACATACATACATACATACATCATACTATACTAATACATACAAAAACATACATACATACATAATACAACATACATACATACATACATACATAACATACATACATACATACATACATACAACATAAACATCAACACTCATACATACACTACATATACATACATACATACATACATACATACAAATACATCATACACTACATACATACATACATACATACATCATATCATCAACATACATGAATACATACATTGCCATACATACATACATACATACAACATACATACATCCATACATCCATCCATACATCATCCATCCTACATACATACATCATACATACATCCATACATCCATACATCCTACATCCATACATACATGCATGCCATGCATGCATGCATGCCATGCATACATGCATACAGTGCATACATGCATACATACATACATTACATACAATACATACAATAATACATACATACATACATCATAACAATACATCATACATACATACATACATACATACATCATACATCATACATTACAAAAAAAACATTTACCAAATAACCAAATACTACATACATACATACATACATACATACATACATACATACAACATAGCAATACATACATACATACATACATACATAATACATACTCCTAATACTACATACATACTACATACTACATACATACATAACATACATACATACATACATACATACATACATACTAATACATACATACATACAATACATACATACATACTATCATACATACATACATACTAAATAAATCACATAAATACATAATACACACATACGTACATACCACACACACACACACACACACACACCACACACACAAACACACACACACAACATAACGTACATACATACATAACATAAATACATACATACACATACCATAATGAAAGTAGCATATTATAAAATACTGAAAAATGGAAAAAGTA
The DNA here is from genome assembly GCA_008642245.1 of Bassia scoparia. Classification (NCBI taxonomy): domain Eukaryota; kingdom Viridiplantae; phylum Streptophyta; class Magnoliopsida; order Caryophyllales; family Amaranthaceae; genus Bassia; species Bassia scoparia. Next base: position 34,808 of record SNQN01003249.1, read on the forward strand.
CTACCAAAGACGAACGATGTTGCGTGCCTTTCCTTTCCTAGCTCTCGAAGTTGGTAAAGAATATATATCCTGAATTCTTTGGCAAAAATAAAATACAAACAATTAATAGAATGGCAATACATACATAGGGAATTTGAATAAAAGGGCAATACGTATCATTCATAAATCAAAAGCCTAACTCATCATTTCTAATAACTCAAAATAAGGCATTAATATGATTTTAAAAGTGAATTGTGTAATGCAATGATGTGTCATTGGGTCTTTATCATCAAACCTAACCCAATTCTTTTGAATGTCTCCCTACTAGTAAATGCTGTCCTGTTTTTCAAATTCTAAGGATTTAGACACAGCATCCCCCATGGTCTCCAAGTACTCGATGTAAAAATATTTACATAGACCCAGAAGACTTTACAGGGAAATGAGAAGCCGAAATCGTCCTTAGAATTGAAAAAAGAACGCGCATTTAATCCTACATGTAAGTGAGTGAGAGACATACAATCGAAGAATACGTCCCTCAAAAACGGGGAACTATTAAGACTTACTCCTATATGCAGTAACTGTAGAACGGGTATTCTAGGCAATGATGCATACTTATTACGTACATAAAACTATACTACATTAAACACATACAACTTAAACAACATGCTACTACTAACCACACACACACACACACACACCACACACCACACCACAACACACACACACACTACACACACACACACACACACACACACACCACACACACACACACCACATACCACACACACCACACACACACACACACACACACACACACATACACACCACACACGACACACACACACACACAACCACACACAACACACACACACACAACACCACACACTACACACACACACACCACACACACATCACACACCACACACACACACACACTACATACATACATACATACATTGGTGGTTTATAGAGGCCTTTTGGCTATTATTTTATAACTATTACATTATGATATTTATCAACTAATCGGTTGTTGAGGAAAAGTTAATATGAGGAAAATTGGGTGAAAAGAGAGAGAAAATAGGAGAGAGCGGCCGGTGTTAGTGCTTAAACGGTTACCAAAGCATATCCTAGACTCGTGAATCATGATCCCCAAATCAATAAAACAAATGTTTTTCCTACAAAGTTTTTTAAAAAAGGTTTTTGTAATCGCTGAAGCTTCCACTGAGTCTCCCACTCTCAGATCCAAACATCAAACTGCCATTGAAGATTTGAAGCTAAACACTCAAATTAAAAATAAAAAATGGTTGCTTAATTAATACTCTTGCAACAATCAAATTATCAACAAATACAAGAAATACCCACTTTGAACTCGCCCTTATCTTTCTCCTTCTTCAATTTCTTTCAACAGTAAGGTTTGTCCACTTGTTCTTTCTTTTTGGTTGAATTTGTAGTTTGCTTTGTTGACTTTTATTTGGATTGGTTTTCAAGGAAGAAGATTGACGATCAAAGCAACTGAGACTGATCCAATGAAGGTTAGTTGCCATCCTAACACCCATACAAACTGAAAGAATGGTTAGGAGTGAAAGATTGGGCTTTGATAAGTATTAGTGTAGTACACAACAAAGCTATCATTTGCTCATCGTTATTCAACATGAGTCATGACTGCTCTCTCCTACTAAGCTCTATTTATAGATAATTTCTACCTAAGTAAGTTGTGTATAGAAACTTCTACGAGCTCCTAGTACCTATTTGATAAAAATACCTGAATTACCCTTGTCCTACTAATATTGATTCATACATGATATCATAGAGTAATGCTAATAACCTAAGACCTAACTGTTACAAAGTTTTGAACAAAAAAAATCAAACTAGCATCTTGTCATCTGAAAGTGGATAAATCATCAAGACCAAAATCTAACTTAAAAGCAAAGAAAGAAGTAAATGGGAAAAAAGTGAGCACTACTTATCATGAGGACATTTACAACATAAAAATAAAAAGAGAGCTTGCTTTCAAATGTCATTGTGCAATTGATATAAAGAAATACCCTTGCATACTAACACATGTCAAAACTCGAGTATATCAAAGAATGTTAAACATGTTGATTACATAAGTAGATCAGAGCAAGCATGCTTACTGGTCAATAAGCATAAGCTGACATAATCCACAAGGAAAATAATACTCCGTTAATGGAAAATGAGAACATTTCTTACCCCCAAGCTTTGGGCTTCCTTAATCACATGAAGGGCAAGCGTTGTCTTCCGGAGGCTTCCTTTCCAAAGATCTCAACTATCCTCCCCTATAAATAAATATCCCGATTATAAATATAACTAGCTTACTTAATCTACATTGTACGGTTAAAAGGAACCTCACTCCCATTATTGTTCAAGATCAAATCCAAAGCAAGAGCTTGAATACCAACTAAGAGTTGCCATTATGTGCAGTAATAAGAAACTAGGCTAGATTATCCGTTTATCCTCATAAGTGTTTGTAATTGGATAGATTTTGGCAATAACGAAAGTCGATTATAGACCAATTATACCAACATCCTAATAAACTTATGATACGAACATATAACGTATATGAATTTTATTTTCTCTAGAATTCCATTCTACATCTACCTCCTCTATTTCTTTTAGTTGTGCCACTTTGACGTGAGAGTTTTTTTTAATCAAAAGTCAGATTGAAAGAATTGAAAGAAGTATAATGCCGATTTAGCCATATCAATATATATATGGACTATCTTACCAACACACATTATTCTACGAAAAATTAATTATTATAGATCAAAGTATCYGACGTATGTAATTCTGAACTTTTTAGTTACAACACTTTAATAAWGTCGATAATCTAAGGGCGGGTTATTAAGAGAATAAAAAATACTTAGTATAGCCGTTCAAATCTACTATTAACATCAAAAATCAAATTGGCACACGAAGTAACAAAATTTGCATTCAAAACAGCTGCTAACATCAAACATCAAATTGACTAACCAAACTTACAACTCAGTCAGCTGATCATACAATGTGTCGATCAATTATTGTGCGTAGTGATTGTACAATGTGGTGGCCTGATACTGCTACTTGTCCATTGGAATTATACATATATATATATATATATATATATATTGAGTAATAAATAAATAAATAAATGTGTCAATGCAAGACAAACAGACATTATCATAAATTCAACTCTCTAACAACCTTAATTCTATTGTTTACTGAATTGCAAAGTGAATACACATATAATCAGCAAGCAAGAAATCATCAAGCCGTATTTTATTCTACAGATGATCAATGATGATAATGATGATGGCCGAGGCAGCCCAAAAAACAACAACAACAACAACAACATCTAACTAAGACCAAGAAAAACAACCCAATTCATTACAAAACTCAAAACAAATCCAATTTGATTAAATCAACAAAATGCGAAAAATTAAAACAGCCAATCAAAATGCAAAATGCGAAAAATCAACAAAATCCAATTTGATTAATTACAGAAAATTAAATCAAAAAATAAATAAAAAAATTCAAACCCTAACCTTAATGAACAACACCGATTGTGAGAGAAAGGAGTGGCGGCGTTTCGATCGAGGCAGCAGACCAAGAAGAGTCGCTGGAGTGGAAAAGCAACCACCGAAGAGAGAAAAGCAACACACCGTACAACGAAAAACAACAGCGAAAGAGAGAGAGAGAGATGGAAAGAGAAAGAGAAAAGGAAGGAGAGAGAGAGAGAGTGGGGTCGCCGGAGTCGTCGGAGTGGGGTCGCCGTGAGAGTCGCGGAGTGGGTCGCGCAGTGGTTCGAAGAGAGAGAGTGAGGAGTGAGAGAGTGTGGTTCGAAGGGTCGAGTTGTTGATTTGTGAGTCGAATGAAATAAAAAATATTTTTTTCAATTTATAAATAACATTTACCGACCGAATGTTCAGTCGGTAATTTATTTGATTTCTTTTTTTTCATAGAAACACAAAGGGGGGGTTGAATTCCCAAAGCATCACCGACCGAATATTCGGACCGATATGGAAATCGGTCAGTGATGTTCTGGGAATTGTTTTTTTTATTAAATATGTGTATGGGGTTTGTATAATTCAAAGGGATCACCGACCGATGTTGAAATCGGTCGGTAATGCCGACCGAATTTTCGGTCGGTAAAATACACCGACCAACTGCGGTCGGTGTCGGTCGGTAATACCGACCGATTTTCTTTCGGTCGATAATTTTGGTCGGCCTTACACGAAATTCTTGTAGTGTTTCATTTCTTAGGAGCCGTGCTACATTGATTAGAACACTATAATACTCCCTTGATCCCTTATTTTTGAGCTTTATTCCTTTCATTTCATGATTACCTACATTACAAACCCCTATTAACCT
>SNQN01003249.1:47650-63352 GCA_008642245.1 Bassia scoparia
CTTTGCTACTAATGTGTTTGTTTAGTGTTTGAATGAGTTTTAGGTTGCTTTCATTGATTTGGAGTGATTTTGGACTCATTTGCGAGCATTACGGAACCTTAGAAGGAGTAGTGAGGAGCCAGGAGTGGAGCTACGCGAAAAATGATTGTTGCGAAGCATCAATTTTGATATATTCTCACTCATTTGGTCATAAGTCACGTTTAGTATTTCGAATTGGTGTGATATTAATTTCATTGGAAACTAGACTTTGAGATCTTCGATTTGATAGGTCATATGCCTAATTTGGACAACCAGAGCTCGAGATATGACCTTCGGAAGATAGCCCAGTGAATCTGCCGCGATTCACCCTGAACCGACCGGTTCAGCCTGCGGCTTTATGTTTTTTGATTCTCGTTCAAAGGAATTAATAAGGGGCATGATTGTAATTTGGGCTAGCTGTTATTTTCTGATTTGGAAAGGGATATTTAAGGGGAGAAATCCTAATTTGTAAGAGTAGATCTTGATTTTTATTTTAGAATTCAAAAAATTCAGAGAAGTCAATTACGTATTGTTGTGAAGAACCCTAGCTTTGTCTTTCATCATTCGAGATTCAATAAAATTCATTCATTCATCAATTTCAATCGCTCTTTTGGTAATTTATTCATCCTTTAATTCATTCTACTATTGCTTTTAATTTATTTATGCTTTTGATTATGTTTTTCCCAATCGCAAATAGCATGTTTAATTTGAATATGGGTGAGTAGTCTATTTTCTAGGGCGATTGGGGATCTATAGCAATATGATTGACTTATAATTGGTTTGATTAGATTCATGACTTGGCTTTTAATCAATTTCCTATTAGATTGTTAATTATGTTAATCAATTTCGTAGGGCCCGACTTAATTGCTTAATCTGATTAGTCACAAGTCTCTAGATCTAGCGATTGAGACTTAGAACAAGATCAACATTAATAGGTAGAACGAGACTATCCTAGGTCGAGAGATACGGTTAGGAGTAATTCTAAGGTTCAATTGATTCGAGAGAACTTTGACCCTGTTTTGATTATGCCATGTTATGAATTATTAATTCCAATTTACTGTTAATTACTGCTATAGTGAACCATAGCTCTAGATTTGTTAATTATATAGTTTAATCTTCTTTGCTAATCGCTTTCATTAGTTTTAACCAGTCACAATCACAATCTCAATTGTCTTTTGTTAGTTTAGATGCTTTGGTCCAATTAGTCAATAGTAGTTGCTTCCTTGTGGATACGATCCTGTTACCACTAGCTGCAGGTTAGTTTTAATAGGTATTTTTGATAGGCACGCGACAAGCCTGTCAGTGTAGCAGAGGTGGAAACATAACAAAGGCAACCAAAAGCCCTTAAATGAGTGAGGTTTGGTTGAACTTTTAATAATTTTTCATAGGGTGAAAGACCTTGTAAAGATTGCAATGGAATTCTATTAATCAAATAAGCAGCTGTAAGAATGCAATCTCCCCAAAAAAAACATAGGCACATTAGATTGAAATAACAGTGCCCTAGCAGTTTCCAAAAGGTGTTTTTGCTTTCTTTCAACAACCCCATTTTTCTGGGGTGTATCTGGACAAGAGGTATAATGTAGAATCCCATTATCTAATAGCAATTGCTTCATTTGTCCCTCACATAATTCATTGGCATTGTCAGATATAATAGCTTTGATTTGAGAATGAAATTGATTATGGACATAAGCAATAAAAGATTTGAAGACAGAATAAGCATCACTTTTGTATTTCATTAAGAAAATCCATGTAGATCTAGTGTAATCATCCACAAGGCATAAGAACAATTTACAACCATTATGAGTAGGAGTCCTATATGGGCCCCAAGTATCTACATGAACAAGTTCAAAAGGAGCTTTGGACTTTATTGAACTAATAGGAAAGGAAACCCTAGTCTGTCTTGCTGCTGGACATATATTGCATATGACAGAATTCATACGTTGATTTATTGGTAAACTAGGAAACAAATTTCTTAAAACTGGAAATGGTATGTGTCCCATTTTAAGATGCCATAGCTTGGCTTGTTTTATTCCCGCAGAACTTGAATTAGAAGGAGAGGAAACTGTGTTGCTTTGAGAGGTAACAGCACATGCATGAGGTTGAGATTGAGGCTGAAAATAGAAGAGACCATGCTTGAGTTTACCAAGCTGCACAGGCTTTTTCTGAGAAAGGCCCTGGATGAAACAGGTATCATGAGTGAAAAACACAGAACAATTCATATCTCTGCAAAACTTATTAACATAAATTAAGTTGAAATAAAAACCAGGAACATGCAAAACATTATTAAGTTTGATTTCAGGGGACAAATTCACAGTGCCTTTGCTCTTTATAACAACTTTAGAACCATCAGGTATAGTTATGCAATCATGAGCAGGATTATAATAGTTAGTAATATCAACAATCAAAGATGCATCATAAGTCATATGATTGGTAGCTCCACTATTAATGATCCAAATAGCATTTCTAGAAAACATTAGACACAGCTTACCAGCTATGAGACAAGCATTGGTATCATTATTCTGATTCTTAGCAGCATCAGAGTTGTTGTAGTCAAGATTTTGGATGAGTTGATTGTATTGATCCTTAGAGAGTGTAGCATCATCATTCTCACTAGATTCAATTTCACCTTGTGCCATTGTTGCACTCTTTGTATTCTTCTAAACATTAGAACCAGAAGGAAATCCATGCAACCTCCAGCATTTGTCTTTTGTATGACCATATCTCTTGCAATGATCAAAATAATAAGATTTTCTTTGAGGTGGAGCCCTTGGTGCATTATTGTTCTGAAAATGAGGAGGTCTGTATGGTGCTGAAGAAGGATTGAAGGCTGGCTTGCTGTTCTGATCATTAAACCTTCTTCTGTTAACAAGAAGAGAAACTGATTCCTCAGCACCAGCGCTAGCAAGAGATTTGTGTTTTTCTTCTTGCACAAGCAATTTATAGCAGTGAGAGATTGGTGGAAGTGGATACTGCATCAAGAGATTTCCTCGAACTTGATTAGGGAAGGCAACGGATCGGATCTGGATCGGATCCTACTGGATCCAAATCCGTATCCGTTTTTGGGAGAAGGATCCAGATCCGATCCGTATCCGTCGGATATTTTTTCTTAGGATCCATATCCGTATCCGACGGATCTTACGGATACGGATCTGAAACGGATCCAAAACGGATCCCATGAATAATTGCAATATTTTGCCTATTTGAAGTTGCGAAAACAACATATAATAAAACTACAATCTACTGAATTAAACTAAACAAATCACAACTTATAATTACAATCTACTGAATTAAACTAAACAAACTACAATCTACTGAAAACAACATATAATAACAACATATAATTAGAATCTACTCAATTAAACTAAACAAAGAAAACCAATCACAACTTATAATCGACCAAAACTAAACTAACAAATCAGAAGATAAACCTCGAGTAAAAATTCAACAACAACATTACAATAACAACAACAACAAAAACAACAACAATTTCGATTGAGAAATCAAACAACAACAATAAACTCCAATTGAGAACTCATTTTCAGATCTGAATTGCAAAATTTGAAGCTCGAAAAATGGAATACCTCCTCCTGCTCGCCGCCAATTAAGTCACCGCTTCACTGCCGTACTGATAGAGAGTGAGGCCGTCGAGCAGAGTGAGAGCGAACTGAGAGAGTGAGGCCGCCGAGAGTGAGAGCGAACTGAGAAAGTGAGAGCGAATTGAGAGAGTGAGAGCGAACTGAGGCCGTGGATTGTCGCCGTGGAGGGCTGCGGGAGGGCACTGCTGCCGTGGACTGTCGTCGGTGAGATGAGATGGAGAGGCGAGAGTGCAGAACTGCGGGAGGGTTGCGAGGGGGAGTGAGGGAGTTAGGGTTTTGTTTGAAGTTTTTGAAATGTTTTGATGATAAGGTCAGTGAAGATGTTATGTGGATAAGTGGAGTTGTGGTCCATGTGATTGTTTGATAATATTTGATATAATATAAACAGAAATATATATGTATTATTTCAAAAAACGGATAAACGGATCCGGATACAGATCCTATTATTATATCCGGATCCGTATCCGTTTTTCTGGTCAAGATCCGTATCCGACCCGGATCTGTAGGGTCCAAAAATTTAGGATCCATATCCGTAAAAACGAAATGGATCCGCAGATTCGGGGCGGGTTTAGGATCCATTGCCAACTCTAAACTTGATTAAAGGATGGATTGAGCTTCATGAGGAAAAGAATCAGGCACCTATCATCTTGAATTTTCAGAAGCTTTTGAGACAACATGCAAGTGCAATTGGCACAAACACATACAGGAAGAGGCTATGTGAGATCTTCTTCGTCCCAAAGTATCTTCATCTTGGTGAAGAAAGTGGAAATATCATCAGATCCTTGCTGAATCTCTGCCAATTGTTGATTTACCAGAGAAGGATTGAGTTCCAGAAGTTTGACCAAACCTATCCTTAAGGTTTCTCCAAATAGCAGCTGCAGTAGGAAAGTGAAGAACACTCCTAGCAATTGTGGTGTCAATAACCTTCATAAACTATGTCAGAAGAGTACAATTTACTCTTTCCCAAGCTGCATACCTAGCTTCAGTGGTTGCATGTTGAGGTATACTTCCATCAACAAACCCAAGCTTGTTCTTGGCAGACAAGGCATGCATCATAGCTCTCCTCCAATCATGGAAGTTGTTTCTAGTGAAAGGAGTTGAGACAAGAACAAGAGTAGCATCATTTGGATGCAAATAGAATGGTGATGTAATATCGGAGTTCAAATCAGTGTTGATATTGTTTGATGAAGACAATGTGTGATTGAGTGATCAAGAATTTGAAATAGAAAATAGGAGAGATTGAAACAATATTCGCAAGGAAAGGCAAATAGCAAGCAATTGAAGAATGCCAGAAATAAGAGAAGATCACAAATCCCAGAATGAGAAATAGCACAAAAGATAGCTTGCAGAGAATCGAAGAACAACGAGCAATCGAGAAACAAAATGAGATTGAAAGAAGATGAAGAAACACAGATAAAGCTTACTGAGATGTGTGTGAATGATCGTGTATTGGCTCTGATACCATGACAAAATCAGAGGAATTGTGGACACAAGCAGCAGAATCTTGCAATGATGATTGAATAATTGCACTGATGATTGAACAATTGCACTCACTAACTGTTTGATTTTATGATTGAATGAAAGAGATGAAATGCATGAAATGTGATGTAGAACTATGAACRAGAGRAAGAGAGAGAACTTGCTTTTACTAATGCATTCTCAGAAGAGAATTACACAAMATGAATTCACACCCAATATTACAACCAAGCTTRAACTTATATAGTGTCCTAGATTACATAGAAGAGTCTAGATGATTCTAGAAGAATAAAATCTAATTATCACCTAATAATATCTAGGTTGTTATGAAGTTTGTTAGGAGTAACAAACTACTGTAACAGAATACTCTAAGGAGAAACCAACTAAAGAGCTAGTTGGCGTTGCTGAGTGTGCATGGCTGCATGGCTTCATGCTGAGCTGGAATGTGAGCATGAGTGGTGAGTAAACCAGGTGTATCCTCAACACAAACCCCCCACACCTCCACCACCAACCCACTCTCTGTCCCATAACATCAATTAGTTTAAGTCAAAACCAACTAGAATTCCAAAACTCCAAAAATCTATAACTTCATATGCTGTTGGATTTATAACATCAAATGCAACTGGTATAATTCGTTGCGGAACAAAAATAGTGAGGGTTTGAAGTTTCATAACATCAAGTTTTGTTTGGTATAATTCGTTGTGGAACCAAAAAAAAATTTCAGGGTTTGAAGTTTCATTCGACGGGTGTAATTCAAATCCTCACTCAATTTATAATGAATTTCATATTTTTCTCGGTTTATTGTTTTAAATTTTCTATTTTTTTAGGTGATTTGGTGGACATTTCATATTGGATTATTTGTGTTCAAGTCAAATCCCATTGTTTGTTGTTTCATTTTGTTTAAGTTGGTTTAGTAAATGTTGTTGTTTATGATAGTTTTCTGGTTTTTTTTTCATTATTGTTAGGATTTAGTTTGCCTTTTCCATTACTCAAAGCAACTGGAGAAGCTAGAACGGTGACTGACAGAACACGAAGAAGAGAGAATAATGAAATAATTTGGGAATATATATAATTTTGGTTTTTCGAAAAGCTAATACAGTAGTTAATGAAGCAAATTAACGATGGATTAACTTCTGTTAACAGAGGTATTAAGTCAAGGTTATTACTATTTCACTACCCCATAATTAAGGGGTACAAGCGAGAAAGAAAAAAAAGTTGGGCATAGATGAGAAACCGCAATAGTACAGGGGTATATATGAGAAAAACTCTTTAGTTTTTTATTATTCAAGAGGGTTTATTAGCTTTTGCTTACATGTAACTAGTTTGTTTAACATGCGATGCGTGCTTGACGTTTTAAAATTTATCTTGATACTGAATAATAATAATACTTCCTCCGTTAACGAATGTTTGCAACAAAGGGGTGTTATTTGTGAGGTATAAAATATTACTTTGTTGCAAACATTCGTTTACGGAGGAAGTATGAAAAATATTTGGCTACTGAGTAGTTGACTATAATTTTTTTACTACTTAGTACTTACTAATAGATAAATTAGTAAGTTAATCACCAAGTTTATTTATTTATTATTCATTCCACAATTCAAGTTTCTTATTTTGTCATCAAGTCTTTTTAATGTCAATTTTAATTTCAAAATTTAAAAATAGTTCCATTATTAAATTGGGTAACATTATATATGGTAATTGTTAATTGATATTTTGGTTGTTGATTTTTTAGACAGTTAATTTGAATTTCATGAAATATTTTTGTATTGATTGATTTTTTATTTTGTAGGCAGTTATTTAACTTGATGGCAAGTAATTGTAATTTGCCAAAGGAAGAGAGGTAGGGTGGCAATTTCGGGGGGACACCACCACGACCTCCCCCCTTCCCTTATAAATAAAGATAAGTAATGCTCAGACAGCTCACAAATGTGTCGTGTCCCGATCATAATTTCTTCGTGTTAAAAACCATCAACTCCAATCCAAAACATTTAATTTCAATTCATGTTTTCGTTGTATTTTTTTGTCTCATATTAGCTTTTTTTTCCCTCTATTTTTTATTCCAGCGTGAATTTTTAAGGTAATTTCTGACAACTCAAATGTTAGTACTTCGTATTCCTTGCGATTGATGAGTCTACGACACTTCAACAAAATTTTTTTCATGCATATCAATGATATAATTTAATAGTATAAACTAACAAATTAGTCGACATGAATTTAATGTACAATCATTTGGTTAAAGTTTCCCTTAAGGTTATACGAGATCTTGAGTTTGATTCTTGTCCATATGTACAGATAAACCTTTAAATATCTTTCTTAATTATTGTTGAAAACATAAAAATAAAAAATTGGAGTATAATTTATTACTAGTATTTCATATATTATTAACTCGATTGATTATACTTAAAATTATTGTATAAAACACAAAGGTTGTAGGGTTTTAGTTATTGACTATGAGAAGTTATAGTTTGAAAAGATTGTATTTCCTCCGTAACAAAATAAATGTTACACTTTTGTAATATATGTGAGAGATATCTATCTATAAACATATATTAAAAGGAGTGCTGCGCAATGTAGATGCGTCACATAGGATTTCACACAATATAGACTCGCCACGTGTACTCTTTATAACATGCCATGTATCAATGTATATATTCAACTAAAAAGATTTTAAAATATTGGAAACACAAGGATTTGAACCTAAGACCTTTAAGATGAAAGGTTATGTTTTAACCACTAATCTACAACAATTTCATTAATTATCATATCAAATAAATTTTAATTAACTCTCATGATCATGTTTAACCAATTTAAAGGTGATGTATTATCTTTTTCTAATATTTTTAGTTACAATTACGTCAATTATTTTTATGCTAAAAACCTTGATCTATTTTCTTTTAAGTTTATTATTTACCAAAACTCACAAAATAAACAATTTTACATAATATACCATTGTTTATATATGTGGATCCGGACGATAACCCGAAGCATCGCTCGGGACAAAACACTAATTTTTATTAAATTAAAGTGTAGCATCTACTTTGTTAAAAAAAAAAGTAGCTTGAAAAGCTAATGAGTAATGAGTCAACCAAAGCTACTACTCTACTAGCCATTGTGGATTTGTGGATGCTTTGATTACCAAAAAAAAAATTAGGCCTTGTTTTTGGTAATATTTTCTTACTTCCTCCGTATCAAAATAAACGCAACGATTTGACATAAAGTAGAGAGAAAAAGTGTCTAATCGTTGCGTTTATTTTGATACGGAGGAAGTAGTAATTTTGTTTGGTTGACTTTGTATGAAATATAATTTACTACGAGTACTAGTATTTCCTAGTAGAGCGGGGACTTTGGTTAAAAACTGTTGATTTAACTACATTTGGTTAATGAACTGAACTGAACTAACTGAACTGAAATGAACCACAATTGAAAATTAAACCGAATTAAAAACTGTTCTATCAACTGTAAACTGCATGTAACTGAACTGAAACTGAACTGAAACTGAAATGAACTGATCTTGAGGAAACCAAACAGAACTGTAACTGAACTGAAATTAACTGAAAATCAAATAAACTGATTTAAACTGAACTGAACTGAAATGTAACTGAACTGAAATTAACTGAAAATCAAATAAACTGATTTAAACTGAACTGAACTGTAATCTAACTAACTGAAATTAACTAAAATTCAATAAACTGGTTTAAACTGAACTGAACTAAAATCAATTGAATTGAATATACTGAAAAACTATTAACTGTTTTTAAACTGTAACTGAACTGAAATTAACTGTAAATTTATAAATTATTTTGAATCAAAACTACTGAATAATTGTTAACTTTTTTGAAGCTGGGTTGAATTAAACTTTAACTTAAATGAAATTAATCATCAAACCATAAACTGTTTTAAAACGAATTAAAATTTGATTTAAACTTAATAATTAAACTAATGAAATCATATGATATGATAAATTGTAATTCAAATAGGACGATTATAACTTTTGCAACGTTATATCGAAAGCGTTGCCAATAAAAAAAATTAGCATCATATTACTTTTTTTTTAGGCACACTCTTGTTTCCATAATGTAACAATATATCAAATATCATACATATATAATACTATCCAAACTGTTGTACAAATAATTCAAATATCCTAATTTAACCAAGTCAATGTAAATTTGTAATGATACAACCAATTGACATATATTACTAATATATCATTTTTCACTTACAATATAATTTAAATGTACTACAATATTACTTTAAATGTACTACAATTGATCAATATATATCCTGTCGAAAGTAACGAAGAGAAAGCCAAGCAGCATAGGCGGTAGAAGAGCGTGCAGCACTATCAAGAACTCAAAACAAATAAAACAAAAAATTGAAAACTAAAAGCCCAAAATGGAGGAAATTTAATTTTATAGTGCCCTCAGGTTTAAAAGCATTATCAAAAGGCTAAATTAGCCTTCAAGTTGCTAATACTTCTCTATTTCATAATACTCCACAACATTTTCATATGATTAGAAGAGAGGCATAGGTGGATGGTTAGATGAAGTTGGAGAAAATAATACAAGGTTAGAGTGAAATGATGAAGGTGGTAGATCGAGGTTGGAAATAAAGATGGTAGAAAGAAGTTGGAGAATAAAATACAAAGTTGAAATAAGAAGATGGTAAATGAAATTGCAAGTGGAATAATGTGTATAGTATAAAGAAACAAAGGAAGTTATCATCATCGAGCACAAGGCCCTAACATGTTTCCTATACATGATTAACAATGAAGTCCCAACAAGTACTAGGAGATTTCATCACTAAGGTTTATCAACCAATATAACAAATTCAAAAAGTGAGAGTTCCAAATAGCACCAAGGCGTCACTCACAAAAAATACACACCAGTAATATACTGTGCGCAGGCCAGAAGGTAACTAAGGGCTTTCATTCCACAACGATCTACACTCAAGAGGATGTAACCAAAGTGAGAGTTCCACCATAGCTACAAGGGCTTCTTCAAAACTAATCATATTACAGGACATGATGTTGAGGCCTTCCATCTAAAACTTTTTTCTTCATAATATTTAATAGTAGAAAACAAACAACAGAAACACGTTAACACAATTGTTCACCTTCTTAGGGGGTATTACATAAATAGATAAAAGAAATAACCAGAAAAAACAAATCTTAAGGAAATAAGTACTAGCGACAAAAAGAAATGAAGATATTGTTGTTAGATGATTTTAGGCCATCGATTATTATTTGTGTTCAATCTAACGGTTTATAGTGTGATCCGTGTGCCAAATTTCCTTCTTATCCACCATTGATAATAAGATCCACGGTATATGTTTTGCTCATTGTAAGTGTTTGGATTTGCTTTATTTTACTACTATTAAGTCTATTATACTAATATTATTATATGATATGTGTTTGTTTTGTATAATTATAACTTTTACTATAATTTTTGGACGAGAAACTAATACTTCGATTTATATTCATACTAAATTATAAATATTCACTTTGATCGTCATTATTCATTATTCCATATATGATATATTGATATATCTACTTACTAAGTCTCTAATGTTACTATATTTGGCTTATGATAATGTTTTGATCTAATACAAAATCAAAATGTCTTATCTATTTTTTTATAAATTTATATTCGATTCTAATACATTGTTATTTAGATTCATTGATTCAGGTTGGGCCAATGGTAACTTACATTAACATTGATCATCTTATCTGATATATGAATTATTTATTCACGTTAGATTAACTTTGATCGTAATCATTTCATATATCGATCTAATGTTTTGATTAACTATTAATGATTTGATTTAATACAATATAACAATCTTACTTAGTTTCTCATAAATTAGAATCTATTCGTGTATAATTTTATTTAGTTTCATTAATCTAGATTAGGCTAACAACGAATTGTAGTGATGTTGATCATATCGACTTGTATAATTATACTTATACCGGACTATAGTAATTCAACTTTTAGCACCATCCTTTGATATATTGTTCTATTTTGTAATACATTATACCATGCGGAATATACAAGTTTCATGTATTAATAGTTTGATCAAATACGAATATATACAATATAATAAACTTGATCAAATACGAATATACGATTTKCATTGATGTTGATCATATGGATTCATACRATCTTGTTTGTGTAATTATAYTTATATTGATTATACTAAATTATTCAACTTTGATCWTCTATCATCCTTTATTCCTTTGATATATTGATCTAGTAAGAATATAAAATAGACAATTGACACACTCACACACCTAACAAAAAGTGTAATAATAATTCAAAAAAATAGTCAAAAAAAGGTGCAACTGATGCAAAACTTGATCACTAAAACCGTTATGGTTAAATTAAGAAACTGAATTCAATCGAAACAATTGTTAAATTTAAATTGACAGTTACACAATTGTCCGTTCRATCYGAAACCATATGGTTTGGATCAACACCAATTACATAATTACTTAACCTAAAAGCGCATTATGGTTAAATTACAAAACCGAATCCAACTGAATTCAAACTGAAAAAAAACTGTTTAACTGAAAAATTATAAAACATAATGAACCGTTCGAACTGAACCCGTATGGGTTGAATCAAATTCAACTGCAACTGAACCRAACTGAACTGAAAAGGCAAATCAACTGTTTTGGTTAGAAACTGTAACCGGTAAAGTTATAACTCAAACAATTAATGCTAAGGGAAAAAACTGAAATCAATTGAACTGAAGTCAACTGAACTGTTTGATTCGAACCATAACTGAACTGGTTAACTGAAGTCCCTCCTTTATTTCCTAGGGTATGATGAGTTATTTCCCATGCCATGTGGGGATTAAATTTCCTATGTTTCACCTAATTATATCCAACCAAACAACATTCAAAAATAGTAATCCGTATTTCCTAAGAATTTTGATTTCCCATGAAAATAAGGGTCTGGTTCTTTATTGTCAACTTATTTTCGGTACTTATTGAATATGATAAGTTCAATTCAGTACTAATAAGTATAATCATTATTTTTTTCTCACAAAATAAGTTTCAATAAATTCAGATAAATATCAATAAGTTCGGAAGAGTATACACTCAAGGTGCAACCAAAACACTTACTCGCTACGATAAAGTGATATTGTTCCCCGGGTAAGGTTGACTACATGTATTTTTATATATACATGGATAAAAACCATAGACAAATAAGATTTTCATTAACTCGTCTTAATGTGTGTTCCCACAACTTTTCACTTTTCAAAAAACAACTTCTCACATGCGGCACGTGGACTCTTTCTAACATGTCATGTGTCCATGTATATGCTCAACTAAAAAGATTAAATTTTTTGCAAATGTAAATACTTGAACCTATGACCTTTAATAGGGCTGAGCAAAACTATCTGAAAATCCGAAAAATTCAAATATTCGATCCGCATCCGATTCGGTTTTTATATCCGATTCGAAATTGTTTTTCGGATACCAATTTGGATATTGATTTTCGAATTTTCGGATATCTGATATCCGAAAAAATATCCAAAAAAATCGGATATCGGATATCAGATTTCGGATATCCGGGGGGAATCGGATATTAGATATCGAATATCCGTTCTTTATCTGAAAATATTATTTTTTCATGAAAATTTAATATTTTATAATATATTTCTATAATTTTTAAAAAATATATTAGTCAAAATCGAATATCGGATATCCGTAGTATCCGATCAAAAAATTTTCGGATATCGGATATCCGAAACATTTCGGATCGAATACGGATATATCAGATATCCAGATTTTCGGATATCCGATCCGAAATCGGATATCGGATCAAATATCTGATTCGTGCTTAGGCCTAACCTTTAAGATGAAAGGTTAAGTTTTAACCACTAATCCACAACAATTTCATTAGCTATCATATCAAATAATTATAATTAACTCTCATACTCTCATGATCATATTTAACTAATTTAATGGCGATGCATTATCGTTTTTATACTTTGTAATATTTTTAGTTGGAACTACGAGTACTATTTTCATGCTAAAAACTTTGATCAATTATTGTGTTTTAAGTTTACCTATCAAAACTCACAAAATAAGCAATTTTATTTATAACCTGCTATTGTTTTATATTTATTAGCCCGGACGATAACTCGATGTATGTATTGTTAGGGCCAATATGCTAGTTGTTTTTTTAGTGAGGTGTGTAGTTATTTACAATTTTTCCAAATTTAAAATATCTATATTATATAAGCCTGAGCAATGGTGCCCCTTATGAAAATATCATCATACCCCTCATTAAGTTAACTTTTTAGAAAAGTAATTTATTAATTATTGGAACTTTTATTTTACTTTCTAATTTATTATAATTATTTTAAAAACTGCCATAATGAATCAAAAATTCAAACCTTAATTGATTAATTAATAAAAATAACATTCTACAATTAACTCTTCATTGAAACCCTTAATTTATTCAATTGTTCAATCAATCAACTTTAATTAGTTGCTAAATAAAAATTAAAAACAATTTAAAACTTACTATTCAAATAAACAAATCAATATTTCAATCAATCAATAAATTTCTTAAATGCAATTTTTCAATAACATAATTAATCCCATTTTTTCATCAATTTTCTCCCCCGTAAATCAATCAATCACTAAGAGCATGTGCAATGGCAAGCAAATTGTCAAATTAGCTTACATTGCCACATAAGAATTCCACTATCTTTTATTTCTAGCTAGTTTATATCTCAATGGTTAGTTAATTGTTAAACTAGCTTACCATTAAAACATGTTCCACTTGCCTATACATACTTACTTGAGGGAAAACTACTAATATTTAATGTTGTTGCTTAGTTTTCTTCCCAAGCAAATTAGCTTGGCCAAGCTAATTTGAAAAGTGAAGCTAATTGTCCAATTCCATACCAATGGTTAAGCAAGAAGCTAGAGACTTTTGGAATTTGCAAGCTAGCTAATCTCTAGCTACAACCATTGCACATGTGACTTGCCCTAATCACTATAACAATTCATAGAAATAATCTCATAAATACATAATATAAATACTCACATTGTAAAGTATTTGTGTTTGAAACTTTTCCAATTATTTTTCTCTTTTTTCTTCTAATTCTAATAATATATTGTGTTTGCAACTATTATTATTATATATTTTTTCACGTTTTTCATATTATTGTTTATAAGTTTTGCATTTTACATGTATTATTGTTTGATAGAAATTCAAGTTTAGTTTGTTTTGTTTACTTTTGAAAATTCCATTTACAATTTTACAGTACTCAAATTAATATTTGTTTGTCATTGTGTTTATTTATATCGTTCATATATATTAAATCTCATCAATCTAGTTTGTGTTTTTAAAAATTAATATTTAGTAATGAGCTAAAAAAATCATCACACGCATCACTTGCAAATTAGGCTAGTAAAAACTTATCTAAGTCCCAATAAAATGTGAAAAGGGAATACTCCATTACTCCGTATAAGAAGTCTTTTTTGGGTAAGGAAAGAGCATCGTTAATTACAATTTATCATAAAGTTTACTCGGTATTTTAGATGAACGGATTACAACATTTAACACCGTTCTCCAAAGTCATAAAACTGTTTGCTCTTCCCTCTGGGTTTAGTGCTGAAAACTCATAAAACCATCCAACTTCTCGATCTGTTTTTCTTTGGCTGATCTCTTGCTTTTTTGCATAACCATTATGTTAGGCCTTGTTTATATTGTCTTTGGGCTATTGTATAGTTTAGGCCCTTATTGGCTAATTCTGGATTACATGTGTATATAAACCTTGCTATACTATTGAATGAAATCAAGGAAAAATCAAATTCCTAACATGGTATCAGAGCCAGCGTGACACATAGGTCACGGGTTCGAATCTCACCTCCTTCTCCTTTCTAAGTGGAATTAATTCGCATCAGGTCTGGGCCTCAACCATCAGCTTAAGCTTTTGGTTGAGATGGTCCGGCTAACATGGTATCGGAGCTATCAAATTCTACAAACCCTAAAACCTAAATTTTTTTTTCTGCATCTTTGCTACTGTGATTATGCCGGCCTGATTTTTCCTCTACAACTCATTCTAATTATTCTAATTCTAATTCTTCTTCTACTACTATCACTTTCTACTATATTCTAATTATTCTACTACTATCACTTTCTAATTATTCAACTATATTCTATATTCTATCATCATACGAATTACTCTACTACGACGCTGCCATGGGAGACGACGGGAAACTTGATCCATCATCTCCTTTCTATCTTGGTGCCGGTGATCAGCCCGACAACCTCATCACTCACGTGCTTTTGAAGGCCGATAATTATCTTGCTTGGTCTCGGGCTATTACGCTATTGTAGGACGTGGGCCGCGCCCTCGCGTATAGCGGGCGCGCGGCTTGGTACTACATCGAGGTGCTTTGCGTGGGCTTGAGCCACGGATCCCGCACGTGAGTGCGTTGGGGTAGTGTTGTCGAGTAAGGAGAGTCGCCACCGTGCCTAGAAAGGTTATTCACGGACGCCCGAAACGTTGGTGCCAAAACAATGGCCCCACGTCCAATCAAGTAACCAGTCGTGGGTTCGGGGACATGGTACGAATCAGATCTGTA
>SNQN01003250.1:41255-52353 GCA_008642245.1 Bassia scoparia
AGAATCAATTTCACAAGCATTTGCACTCTTCTCAGGAAAATTAGTATTTCCTTTGTCGATTTCATCATGTATCATATTCCTAAAACTCACACAATCGTTAGTCTTATGCGTAAAAGCATCAAGCCATTTACAATAACCTTTTTCTTTTATTTCGTTGGGATCACTATCCTTATGTCTACCCACTAGTTTAATCTTCTTGAACTTTAGAAAGCAATCAAGGTTTCATCACATTTTTTCACATCAAATGTGTACTCTCTCCTTTGATCAGACTTAAAGTCCTTCTTTTGTGGAGACTTTTTGTTCGCTAATTGGGGACACTTGAATGGTGGACCCCGGACAAATGCAGCCATAGCCACATCCACCTGGTCATCATCCTGATCTTGGCCCTCTTTTGTGCAATGGGCGTAGTTGGCATAATACTTATGTTTGACATTTGATTCTTCATCCAATCATCTTTCATATGTAACCACAGCGCTAGCTAAAGCCACAAAACTAAGGAAATGCTGACCCTCAAATTTCTTCCTAAAAGGAAAGGACAACCCTTTCTGGACTATAGAAACAAACTCCGACTCTAGTAAGTTAGGATGACATCTAATCTTAGCTCTCTTAAACCTAGTGATGTAATCCTCCACAAGCTCTCCTTTGCCCTGGGATATCTTGGCTAAATCTCCAATGGAACCCTAGCTTCCACTCTAGTAAAATGACGAAGGAATTGCCTYTGCAAATCCTGCCAAGTTTGTATAGAGTTAACTGGAAGATGAGTRAACCAAGAGAATGCAGTCCTAGTGAGAGAACTAGAAAACAATCTCAATTTGAGATAATCACTAACTGCTACTTCCCTACATTGCCAGTTAAACCTGACCAACTGTTCTTCAGCAGATATTGATCCATCGCCAGAGAATAAGGGAGAGAATTCAGGAAATTTGAACCCTCCGGGGAAAGGATACATCTAATCAATCCATCCAGGATAAGGATTACAAGTCCCCCTCCTTGGAAAATCGGCATTGTGCCCCAAAGCCCTTTGGATCATCTCCTCCACATGTCTAAGGAGAGGTTCATGATGAGCCTGTCCTATATGAGCATGGAAGTTCTGATCCTGGTAATATGTAGGATGAGATGTCTCCCCATAAGGATTTTCTTTATATCTAACTCCAGGTTGGAAACACAAGTATTACTAGAGTTTTGTGCTTCCATCGTCTGAGGTCCACCATAGGCATTACCATGTGCATGTTACCCCTACCTTCAGCGATTATTTTCAGAGGCAGCAATTGGTTAGAATACGCCTTATGTTGATAACCCTAGGTCCCAATTTGCGGAACATAAGYGGTTTGTGGTGGTTCAAGAGAAGCAGGATACGAAGTTGGAGGAACATAACCATTAGTTACAGTTTGAAAACCGCCACTAGGGCCCTCCAGTTCTATAACCGCTCACCCCTAAACCAGGGTTTGTTCCCGTGGGTGGAACAGTTTCCATTGACGAAGTCAAGGGAATTGAATTAGAAGTCAAAGGAACAGAAGAAGGTCCAGCGTTACCATGGCTATAGCTTGACTCATAGCCAGACTTAGGGCCTACCTCTCTCCTCTGGCTCCTATTCCCTTCATTGGCTTCTCGAAGAGGGATACTTCTTGATACTGTCTGAAAGGCCGGAAGGGCATTGTTTGTTCTAGGATAACCCATGGGTGGTTCTTCCCTAGGATTTTCGACAGTTATTCCTGAGCCTCTGGCGGTTAACAAACTCATCAACTGTTCATTTAGTTGATGATGTTTCTCCACTAAAGGCTCCAACCGAGTAATTACCACAATCGCAACCGTCTTAGATAACGCCACATAAGTAACATTCAACGTATCGTTGATATCAAAAATAATCTTATCCGCCTCTCTTGTAACTACTTGATGTGAGTTGGAGCCAAAGTTTTGCAACTCAGCGATTATCACCCTAGCAGTTTCATGTACCATACCTAGGTGGAGGTTATTGAACTACTCCCTGTGGTTCTCCTTCAGGTCTTCCAAAAAACTTGCAATAATATCCACGTATTGCGTGTATATCGAATTGAGCAAAGCTTTGGCGGAAGATAACTGATCTTCCCCCTATTTAGGTGCAAACTGTCCAATCTTTGAGTTTGAGACTCGGTTTGCTCAAGAGCCGCAAGATCTTCAATAAATTGTTGTTGCGGAAAAGTTTCTAAATTACCAAGATCTTCAAGTGGATTCTCAAGATTTTGATCGGATGAATTACCATCCTCTTGATTACCAGACCTTCTAGTAGATCGTTTAGGGGCCATGGTTGAGAAGTTATTGTAACCTTGTACACTTCTCTCCCACTTTGGTCGCCAAAAACCCTAATGAGGTGATTTTGCACTTCACCAACAAGTCAACCGCCCAAAAGTGCTTTTAGTTCGGTAAGGGGATGCCCCTCTAGTTTTTGGTTATATAGAGAACTTCGCTAACAAAAAATGGCTCCTAAATAATAGAGTTAATCAAGAAAATGAATGCATAAGGAAATGACCATATTGTGGAACAAGACTGAAGTATAATATAAACAAATATGAATAGAAACCAAAACCATCCATTATATAAGGCATAAGTATTAGACTACAATCATATTACAAGTTCATACACTAGTAGAAAAAGGTCATTTGCTGGGTTATTTAGGGCTCATTTGCTGGGTTTTGAACCCAGCAAATAGCCTGCAGCAAATGACTATTTTTTTTAATAAAAAATCCAATATATAAGACAACCCGTATATATATACTGTAATATATTAAAAATTACAGTATATATAATACAAGGAGTGCCTATATATTGCAAATTTTTATGCATATAATAAACACAAACACAATAATAATTAAACATACAATAATAATGGTAACATTATAGGGGGATGATGAATGAAGATTGTTAAAGTGTTGACAATGCAGATCAGCAATGCAAAATATCAAAATATCTTTCGAATGTCAATCACATTCCATAACAATGCACACTCGAATTTACAAGTACAACAAATCAAATGACAAAAAACTGATATCCTGGCATTTATTTACAACTCTGATTCTGGGTGTAGTCATTGAGCTAACTGTTCCAAGTCTACCCGATAATGCTCCTGATTGATCTGATGTTAGATTTTTTTTTTTTTTTTTTTTGTTCAAATTGCTTCATTACAAGTGATATGTCATTCTGAGTAACTTCTCTATCTCCTTCAGCTTATATAGTTAAAAATTCAGCAACACTAAAGAACGAAACAATGTCAGATTACTGAGATTTGTGTTCTAAAATTCGAACAACAACCCAAGAAAACATGAAATGTAGATCAGTAGACGTAGTTCAAGGCTGATTCTACAAACACAACAACACACACACAACATATGCAACATTAAGAAACCGAAGTATAAATGTAGTTCAATACAGAGTCTCATTGACAGCCTTGTCTTCCTACTAATATATACCTATCAAGTGCTGTATAATTATCAGGATGAAAATTCAATCACTCCAATATTAGATTTCAATGAGAAGATTAAAACTACTGAAATGATAACGATAGTTCTTCGTTACTGAATTATCTTAACAACTTTGTGTTCATTAAGAACTGAAAACATACCCAAACCCCAATAATTTGGAGATTGATAATCACTAGAAAAGTCAGAAAATTTACTCTCTTTTGAGTGGTACTTGTAAGATTGATTAGTAAAGGGTTTCCATAAAATGAAGAAATTGCATAAATTTCAAGCTAAACAAATCAACCCTTTGAAGAGCCCACTAAATAGACCACATCATGCTGAATGTCAGCATTTTTTACTGAACCAAGCTAGTTTTAACTGCTGCCAACATCTTCAACATTGTCATCATTTTCACAAGAGTAAAGGTAAAACTGGTTCTAGCTTGAATGAACAGAGTTTCACAGGGGTACCAGGGGTGAGAAAATACGGGTTGTTGGTGTAATGAAGAGAGAAATGAGAAGAAGTAAGAGAAGAATACCAATTGTTTGGAACTACCTTGTATTGGTCAAGATTTAATGGACTGCAATGGAAGAATGTGGTGGATTAACAATGATGTGCAGAGCTTTGGTTGTTCATCATCTTCTTCATTTTTTGTTACTAATTTCTTCAAATTCTCTAACTTTTTGCTCACACTCTCAAATGATGATAAAATCCGAAAACAAAAAAGAAACCTCATCAAGTGTTAATATAGCTCATCAGCAGATAACTTAAGCATAAACGCAACAAGTTAATACCTTCATGATGATTTCATAACATACATCAGCAACTAAGGAGCCTTTAATCCAGACCTTCATTAGAATGAGCGTAATCTCTTTTATCCTACATCAATATATTAGATTTAATTTAATATTCTCCACCTTATAAATTATTATCGCTTAACAAAATTCAACAGAAACAAGGATGCAAAAGGAAGACATTGTTATTATTGATATGAGTAATCAAGGATTAGCTTACCAGAAACATTGCTTAATAGAACTGGTGAAGAATCCCAAAAGCTTAAGGATATGAGTAATCAAGGATTAGCTTACCTGCATGCAGTAACAAACAAATAACACAAAATTGAGAGAGAATATTGTCATTAAGCTAAACAACAAAATTTAAAAAGTGAATAGAGTAAACAGATATTAGAACAACGATCAAATAATTTCCCTTGCAAACTACATACTCAGATTTGTTTAACTAACACAAGGCAACATAATTCAGAAGCAAAATAGTGAATTAAAGAATAGCTCTAATCACAAATTAGATGAATTTGAGAAGAAATAACTGAGCAGGAAAAAAATAAGAATTATAGAGTAAATGCTGAGCAAAAGAACAAGGGATTTCTGGGTAAATTCAGTGGTGAATGCTATTCCATTGCATTCAAGCATTTCATCAAACACTTGGTGTCAATGATATAAACATATAGTAATTGTCAAGTTATTCATCCTAGTACCATTTCTTACTAATATCAACGCCATTAACACACAACAAACATAGTCATATCAAAAATAATAACAGTAACAACAACTATATCCTATATAGTCCACAATATTAAAAATCAAACAATTTCAATATATAAATAAGAATTACAATGAACACTTATTTTCAAACAAATAGATAAGTATTATATAACCTTAATTTTGCCATTATTTTGCTGTTTATTGGGGTTTTGGACAAAGAATTCGAAGCAACATCAACAGCGGCAGCAGCAGGATAGAGGTGCTCTTGGAGGACCCTTAAACCTCAAAAAAAACAAAGCAAAAAATGAAATTAAACAGAAAAAAATGAAATTATACAGAAAAATGAAATAAACCAACAAAAATAACGCTTGTCTATATATCGAAAAATCTCAAAAAATCAAAATAAACAAATGAAAAATCTCAGATATAAAACAAAAAATCGAAATAAAACATTAAACGAAAATGGAAATCAACCTTAGATCTTTAAACCAAAAAACGAAAACGAAAAAAGAATATTGACAAAAAAAAATACAACCAGAAAACCCTATTTTGAACCCATAAAAAACAAATCAGAAGAAAAACAAAATTACTAGATCTAATAGAAAAGCGAAAACACTAACCTTGGAATAGAACGAAAGAGGCAATTGCAGCGGCGGCGTCCCTTCGTGTTGTGGCTGAGGTCAGCGGAGCGTAGAGGAAAGATCGTGAGGTGGGTGAGATTCTGAAAAGAGAGGAGAGAGAAGTGAAAGAAAGAGATGAGAGAGACAATGAAGGCCGGTTGATTGAGTATAGAAGGAGAGAGAATGAGAATGGGGTATATGAGAGGAGATGGGTTATTAGGGTTTGTTATTACTCCTATACACGTACGCTAAGGAGCCTTGTTTGTGAGTATTTTGTTTTAATTTTTTTAATACATAGTATATGCTGGGTTTTGCAAAATAACGAACATATAAACTGTACTAAAATCTTAACGTTTTATTTGTTGCGGTTGTATAAAAACCGCGCAAATAATAGTTATTTGTTGCGGTTGTTTATAACCGCACAAATAACAGTTATTTGTGCGGTTTTTATAATAACCGCATCAAAATGACCCGCATTATATGATGTTTTTTCTACTAGTGAATTACAAGGAAGGATGATAACCTCCATGTTCACACAATTGGGATCAAACCCGAAACTACTGATCCATTAAGGGATGATACTGGCTACGCTATGCTAAACTACACTTGGCTACTAAAGCGCAATGTGGCTAAAGAGAAGCTAAATGCGAAAAGAAACACTACAAAAACGTCTTTAGCGACGGAAGAAATCCGTCCCTAAATTGACATAAATCCGTCGCTGATAGGTGTTTAGGGACGGATGCAAGCCGACTCTAAAAATCTCGTTGCTAATTCAATTTAGGGAGCGGATTTTATATGATCAGTCCCTAATTTAGGCGACAGATTAAATATCCGTTTCTGATACTGTACAAAAAAATTATGGGACGGAAAAAACAATCCGTCCCTAAATTTAGGGACGGAAATGTAAATTCGTCCCTAATTTAGGGACAGACAAAGCAATCCATCGCTAATTGTGTATACAAAAACAAGAAATGAGAAAGGAATATTAGGGACGGATCTTGTTGTTTCGGTTGTTGATTGTTATTTAAAAAAAACATAAAAAAAACAGAACAATTGATGTTACTGATTTCAGTAACCAAACAACAATTACCCCTAAATGAATACTATCTGAACGCATCAAAAAAAATTGATTGATAAAATTAATTGTATTAAATTTCATTAGAACAAATCTAATAATTTCATCAATAGACTTGAGAAAAATTCAAGATTTGAACTAAAATATGACCGAAAACCCCATACTCAATAACACAGCAAAAACAATCTGAACGACACAACAGCAGCAACCAAAGCCAAAGCCATGAGCAGCAAGATCTGATGAAAAAATACAGCAGCAAGATCTCAACAAAAAACGCAGCAGCGAGATCTCACAAAAAAACCACAAATTTTAAACAAGATCTGTAAATTTGACATAAAAAATGAAATGAAAAGGTGAGAAAAGAGAATCTAAGAAATAGAAAGAGATGGTGGGATTTTTTTTACATAGAGATGTAAAAAGGAAATTTTACAAAATGAACAGAAAGACTCACGCAATTGAAGACAGTAGTGTGGGTGTGTGGGGCTTGAAACATTTGCCATCTTCTTGGCCTTATGGCCTTTTGGATATTACGTACTATCACGCCGACGGATTTTAATGATCCGTCTAAAGTTAGGGACGGAATAATATCCGTCCCTGATTTGGACGGATCATTAAAATTCGTCCTCTAATTTAGGGACGGATATTAAATATGTCCTTAAATTAGGGAAGGAAATTTAAAATTTGTCTCTAAAATATAAATCTCTTTTTTTATAGAATGAGGTAAGATTTTTTGAAGAAATTAGCGACGATATTTTTGAAATCCGTCCCAAAGTTTAGGGAAGGAATTTCCATTCCGTCCCCAATTTAGAGACGGAATTCTGAATTCGTTCCTAATTTAGGGACAGAATTTTAAATTTCGTCGCTAATTTTAAGGGATGGAATATGACTTTCTGTCTCTAAATTAAGAAACGAAAATATTTCTATCACTAAATTTCCATCGCTAATGCTATTTTTTGTAGTGGATAGAATAGAAATTGAATAATTGTTGTTAGTGTTTGTTGTTGTTGTTTTTTATTTGGCTGCGCCTATTTATAGGCTCCAAGTGAAAGATGTGGGTGGATTATCCTTCTTGAACAGGTTCCCTTGTCGCCATCTTTTCCATATTTTCGAATCCTCATACCTCGCCTCTAAATCTGCTATTGCTGTAACTCATGGCCGACCATATTGGGCTTTATACGAGTGGGCCAGTCCATCATAACTACCTTTCTATCGCTTTGTGTTAATATCGCCAGATGGTCATTATCAAGGAAAGTCACAGATCCGCATCTTTCTACTGCTTTCGATCATACACTATGTACTTGCTTATCAGCGGTCAATACTCCCTCACTTAGTCAACGATTTCAAACAGAATATATTTTTTAATTTGTAATAGCGAGGGTGGTGGAGGAGTGGTAGGCATGGGAGTTGGGATTGGGTGGTGCGCCCTAGGGGGTGAAGCAGCAGGGTGAGTGGGAGTGGTGGCATGGGGGTGAGTTGGGTGGTGGACGAGGCGGTTATGGGGAGCAGGTGGTAGAAGTCGAAGTGGAATAGGAGTAAGTGTGGTTGTTTTTTAATTTTTTATTGTTTTTTCTTTTATGTTTTAAAGTTAAACTTAATTAACCATCGTGTGGTTATGTTTAACATTAAGGTATATTTGGCAAGTTTTTCAAAATTTTAAGGTACAATAGAAAGGGTAATAAATGGGGTATATTCTTAGAAAACGCAAATTTCAAGGGGAGGTATAGTGTAGAAAACCCAAATACATTTTTTAATATGAGTGTTCGATATAATGATGATAATATTTATTGTCAATGAAAATTGAAATTACCCAGAGCGTTTTTACGTTAGTTTGAAATAAAAATGATAAATTTTACTCTTACTAGTGTTTGAAAAAAGTACATTTAACGATAAATTTGCTACTTTGCTCAACAAGTAATAAAATTAACCTAGCAGAAAGGTTTAAAGGTAGTGTCAGACGCTAAATGCTACCTGAAAAACGTTACGAGGTCGAACATGTTCGCACCTTAAAAATATTATGTTGAACACGCTTGAAAAAGAGGTGATTATCAAAGCCGCACACACCCTTCAAAATTAGTTTTAAGGTAAAAAAAATAGGCTAGTAAGCTAAGGATAATTCTTTTTTGAAACTTTTTTTAGATGTTATTTGGCAATTCATTGACATTGATTGAAAGTTGGTCTAATGATTGAAATTAATTGCAATAATGATATTTCCTAAGTAATAATATACTACTTATGTGTAATTTGTAAAGGGAGTGGGGTAAAATAGTAAATCATTGGACAGTCACCACGTCGCTCCCCCGTTTCTTATAATAATAGAGATTATTTGAATGTTTGACTTTATTTTTAGAAACGCGATGACGTGCCCCCACCCAAGGGTCGTTGGAAAAATACCTAGGTGAATTGAAGGGCTATCATACAAAATTTAAAATCATAAGCTAAACTATACGAGTGTAGAGGAAGTCTAGGGTGAACCACGAGGAAGGACTAATGTGAGTGCTCAAGCAAAATAAACCAAGTTTGGGGGTGAATTAAAACTTGAAATTTTTGTTTTAGAAAGCTAAGGCTACAAGAAAACCTAGAAACAAGGGTTTTTGAAATCAAATAAGCAAAAACAAGATACTAGTTTTTGCCAACTATATAATAGGGAAATTATGCCAATCAAATTAATTATCTCAATCTAACAATGGGGGTAATTGTGATCTTAGTTTAAGCAAAATTGTTGAATCAATTTCCCCAAAACATCCAACACTCCCAAAACTTGGTTAAACCCAAGTCCCCTCAAGTCTCAGAAGAAATAGTAAAAATTTGGATTACCATACCCTAAACAACCCTTTTCCAATCCCTTGCAAAGGTTGAACAAGGCAAACTCTCTCACTCTCTCTCAAAGCCTTGGGTGGCCCAATATCCAAACAATGTAAGATAGGAGATACCACAATTTTGATAACAAAGAAGGTTGGCAAAGACATTTTTATATCATTTTGGCACTAAATAGATTATAGTTGGGCCTCCCTAGCACTCCTAAGCAAGTATCTACTACTAGTCATCTTAAGGAAGCATTAACAACAAAGCAATAAGAGAAAACATGAAATTTGCCATGAAAACAAGAAATTCAAAGCATAAAAGGATATTCCAAGAACTAGCTAAAAACTTAACAAATTGAACAAAACAATTGCAATTGCTCACCTATAGAGGAAACTATCTAGCACAAAAAGAAATTGATTGAAAGCAACTAGAAAACCCATAAAAACGCTAGAAAACGAAATTGTGCTAATACTGCAAGCAAATGTAAATAAAATGAAAAACAAATGCAAGGAACTTGAATTTTACCTCGAAAAATTGGATGGAAAGCATATAAGATTTCTTACAAATGGTAAAGTATTAATGAATTTAGAGCAAAACACAACAATCAAGAACACTAAGCTTTTTCTCTACCCTAAGCTAATTGGAAAGAATGAAGAAGAAGAAGAAATGAAAATTTCTGAAAATGTAATTCTAAATCTATTTCTATTCTATGTTACTACTTGTTACTTGTTTTTCTCTTAAAACTATATTTATAAATGGCTCAATTAACAAAGCTCATAAATATTACAAGAATGTCATATAATTTCCACATGTGCCAATATCTCCCAAGTTCAAGTCAAACACTGGTCCAAAAAGTAACGTCGAAAAGTCCACAAAATCAGAGCGACACAATGGCGCGGGGCATGCGCGGAGAAGAATAGGCAGGCGCGGGCCAACTCGAGATGGTGCGCCACTTCCAAAACATTCTGCAAATTGTGGAGGGATGGTCCCTGACGACTGCACTTGGGTCGTGTCCACATCGTCAGGCAGGTGGCTGGCTGTCCTTGAGTGTGTGTGGCTTACCGAGCACTGCAGTCCTCCTTCACTCCTCGGCCAGAAACAGGTCCAATCCGTGCAAACTTCAGGAAGTAATGCAGAGCCGCTCCTTTTCGATTCTGGAGAGTGAAGGAGGAGCTGCAGGCTCGAGCCCCTGCACGAGCCACCTGATGCGCGGCCAGGCGCGGGCGTTTCCTCGAAATGTGCGCGTTCGTTTTTATTCTTGGACATCGATTGGAGACCTGCAGGCGCGGGCCCCCCATGCGCGGGCGTCTGAGGAGGTCCACCTATGTCAATGGGGAGTTCCTTACTCCTACTGAAGAATGGATGAATTTCATCAAAAGCCGAAAACTTATTAGGTATGGAGAGTTTCATTGAAGCGGTGATTTTGTTGTCACTAAGACTAATGCAAGAAAAGGAGGTAATCCTAAACCTATCTCTGAATATGACAAAGATGATTATGATAAGATGGAAATTAATGCACTTGTTGTCAAACTCCTTCCTGTGGACTTGGACACATGGAACACGAATCGTGTCATGGGGTGTAAGAAGCTAAGGAGATTGTGATTTACTTCAAGTCATCTGAAGGAACAAATGAAGGTTAAAGAGATCCAACAATTAATCTCTTGA
>SNQN01003251.1:0-17862 GCA_008642245.1 Bassia scoparia
TATAAATTATTTTAAAAAACCCTAAAAATAGAAAAAAATTAAGAAAATATTTTTGCCCCCTTTATTTGTCCTTTGCTCAATAGTTTCAAGTATGACCTCACATATTTCCAACTTTTGTGAGTTCAAAGCATCTTTTCTAAGTCGAAACAATCGCGCGACGCGGTATGTTTCATCACTGATTACTCTTTTGGGGAGACATTTTTAGGTGTCTACAATAATGATTATCTCAAATTGAGGTTATTTTCCAATTCTCTTATTGGAACTGCGTTCTCTTGGTTCACTCATCTTCCTACAAACTCTATACAAACTTGGAAGGTTTTGCAAAGGCAATTCCTTGGCCACTTCACTAGAGTGGAAGCTAGGGTCTCCATTGGATATCTAGCCAAGATAAAATAGGAAAGGGAGAACATATCGAAGATTACTTTTCCAGGTTTAAGGATGTGAAGATCAAATGTCATCTTAACTTGAGTATGAATTTGTTTCAATAGTACAGAAAAGGATGTCTTTTCGTGTTCGAAAGAAATTCGAGGGTCAATATTTCCTTGATTTTTTGGATCTTTCTAGTGATGTAGTTGCATATGAGAGATGTTTGGTTGAAGAGTCAAAAGGAAAACACAAATATTATGCTAACTATGCCAATAATACTGAAGTGTATGCAGATCAACATGATGATCATTATGATGCGGCCATGGTTGAATTTGTTCAGGGCCCACCATTTAAATGTCCCCAACTAGTTAACAAAAAGTCTTCCTAGAAAAAAGATTTTAGGATTGATTAAAAAAGAGAGTATACGTTTGATGTCATAAAATGTGATGAAATCTTTGATTGAATTGGTTATTAAAATTGAAGAAGATTAAATTAGTTGCCCGACGTAAGGATAGAGATCCCAATGAAATAAAAGGAAAAATCTATTGTAAATGGCATGATGCAGTCACACAAAAAACTGGTGATTGTATAAATTTTAGGAATAGAATACAGGATGAAATTGATAAAGGAAATATTAATTTCCCTAATAAAAGTGYTAACGCCTGTGATGTTGATTCTGAAATTTTATCTGGATTAGAGCATTATGAGATGGATTGCAATATGGTTGGCATTGATACTAACGCTTTGTCTCATATTGACATGAAGGAGTTATCGAATGTTGTTATTGCTGTTAAATTGTATGTTCTTATTGTGGAAGGAGCGTTGGTTGCTCCAAAATGCCAGGAACAAGATTACGACAGCCTTAATGTTTGTAGATGGCATTTCAGTGCTGCACATTCAACCAATCAGTGCAAAGCTTTTAAAGGCTTCATCAATAAAAAGATGAGGGCTAATGTGTTGGTTATCTCAAAGCAAGAATACCAGGTGTTGGATCTTGCTAATTTCCAACCCAGGGGGAAGAGAGCTAATGTTGATTATGGGCAGTCTGATGACGTTGTTGACAAGGTTGATCATAATGCAAGTGAAAGCTATAAGGCTCAAACATATGAAGAGGCAGTTTAGAAGTTTCCCCTTGCAAACTCAGGCAATTGAGGGACTGAAGAGGTTGTGTTTCTCTATGTGTCCTTCTTGTGCCGACATGTTGCATTATGTATTAGTAAGGATGGAAGTCATCCCTAATAATCCAAGCTAGGTGCCTAGACACTAGAGACCCCGAGTAGGGAAGGAGTCAAGGAAGGGACTAGTCAATCTTCCTTGGTTGTCTTCTACTATTTCAATCTTGAACAAACTGGGCAAACCTAAAATTATTTAGTTGAGTAGTAAGATTGAGAAGGTTTTTAATTCGAAAATGAGAGACCAGGGGGAAAGTGCTAAATAGAGGGGTGACGAAACAACCAAAAACAAGGAGCATGATGATTGCTTTGCTCTAGCTAAAGAAAAGAGAAGAGTAAAAAAAAGGCTAGGTTAATCAGAGAAGCATCTGCCAACCAACTACAAGCAAATGCAGTTCATGTGGATGAAGAAGCTTTGTAAAAGGGAATACTTAAAGTTGTCCTATTGAGGAGCCTCATTTGGAGGATGGAAGTGTTTGGAAAGAGAATTCAAGGAACAGATTTCCCAAAAAGGAGCCTCATTTGGTTCTTATCCTAAAAGAGAAGTTGAAAAAGAATAATCTCGAAGCCCAACCTCATTTGGATAAGAGTTAGAGAGAGACCTTGTGAAAGAACTTTTCTGTCGGAGCCTCATTTAGCGATGGAAGTTCTACAGAAAGAGACAATTCAGGGATCATCCAATAAATTATAGTTTGTTAATATTCAAGATCATCCTCTAGTTAAAGACGTGATGGAAGACCCTATAGAAGAAGAATTGACCAAGCATGGGATAGAAAGATTTGCAGAAGATGTTTTGATTACTAAGCAATCATCTGATGTGGAGTTAGTAGACTATGGTTTGGAGAGTTTGGATCTGGAGGTGTCAAAGTCAAATATTGATTTTCTAGCAAATTGTTCAGAAGAAGATCACAAGTCTAGCACCTGTAGTGCAGTGGTCTTTCCCCTAGCGTTCAGAGCCAATAGGCYAAAGCTGAAGCTACTAGTAAGACCTCTACTATTTCAATAGAGTTGATTAAATTGGATAAAGGGTCTAGTTTAGCACCATCTATGGACACTGTAACTAAAGAGCAAGAACAATTAGTTATTGAGCACCTATAAAGGACTTCAATGTGGATAACTCGCATAGCAAGACCTTGTATATCACAGTTAATTAGAAGGTATTAGTCTAGGCAAGTACTAATTTGATACTGGTGCTACAATCAATCTTATGCTTGTTCAGGGATCAAGTTCAGTTGAATACCATAGTTGTGGTTAACTCGAACTTCCTTAGGAGGAAGTTGGGGATCTTTTGTGCATAGGTGCATAATTAGATCAAGTGTATTCTTTTGTTATTCCGAGTTTATTAATAAAAGAAGTGAGTGAGTGGAGGACGTAGACTTATTAGAAGTGGAACTCATTAGATCTTTGTGTTGTTTATTCTCGCATTTGTTATTCCGCTACTAAGGACTGATTTTCAACTGGTCTCAATCAAACGAAAAATTTACAACATTTATTTATACTCACTTCACCCCCCCCCTCTTGAGTATAACTTGCACTTTCAGTAGGGATAACACTTCTTCTCACTCTCAAAGTGTCTAGCCTGCTAACCAGGTCATTTGGACCGGTTCTTTTGGTGTGAGTGATTGAGTGTCAAGACAGTTCATATTACTTGCAAAACATTATAATATTTTAAAATCTTATGAATTATTGGACCTTCATTCTGGTTTCGATCTCTTCTTTCCTTTTTTATTTTTTTTTTCAAATCCTTTATGCAATAAAGAAGCTTGATGATAATATTTTGGTCTGTTTTAATTATGTGTTTATCTCACTAATAACTATCATGAATTTAACTTTAGAATCATACTCTCCATGGATATATGATGATAATGTAACTTATCTTTAATTGACACTTTATTAAATTCATTATTCCCTTTTTGCTTTTACATTCATACATAGTATAATTTTGGATATGATTCGTTTGTATTTGCTTATCTTTTCTTTCTGCTATGTTTCGACTACTTGTATAAGTAAGAGTTTCTTTTGTGTTTTTTAGTTGTTGAATGGGGTTAGAGCTATAAATTTTGGAATAGAGTTTATGTTAAGTCTGGTGATCTCAGTGATTATTGGGTTGTTTAAGTGTGTAAGCCCTTTATGGCTGTACGTCTGAATTTGGTAGTAGGTTATCTTACTTTTCTCGAATTTGTGAAGTAGCGGTCAAGTTCCGTCTCTACGCATTGAATGATTAGGACTGATTTCCGACAATGGCGGCACTGTTTGGTTGTTGTTGTTTTTTGGTTTTTTAATGATAATTTTTGTTTTGAATTTAATCATCGATAATGTGCTTAGCATTTAGGACTCATCTTCCATTGAGGTTTTTTTTTTTATTATTATGGATCATCATACACCTCTCTAATTTATACCTGATGTTTGGGTGTCGGATCTTTATGTATTTCTAATGTTGAGTTATATTGGTCATCTATCTCTAAGATGATAGACTTTAACAATGTATAGCAAATATTTTGCAGTAGTAGTCAAGATAAACGATGTACGCAATCAATTGTTTTGTTAGTTGAAAGACTTGACCTCGGTCAAAATATTAGGGTCATAATGTCATATTGTAAAATTATCATAATTTTGGATGCCCTTTATATGGGAAACTCATCCATTGCAACTTCAATATTCATGTTCCAACTTGAGAATGTCATAAAATGACATTCATCTATGCACTTAATACATATACGGTAACTTTTTTTAATCATTTATTATAATGTTTTTCTTTGTGGTTCATCAATTTACTAAAGAAGTAGCTAACAATTGGTAAACCAAGGTGAAAAGGGTTTGTTATCACGCTCTATACTCCTCTATTTTGGAAGTCAATTGTGCTTTCCCCAACCCCTAGAAACATCTAAAGAAGTGGAAAATACAGTATATTCTTTCAAAATTAGTTTTGGAGTTGTAAATCGGTATTGAGCTAAAAGGTGCAGAGCACAGTATAAGAAGGCAAGAATCATCTGAATGCATTCATTTAGAATCTTTTTCTTTATACATAACTCATGAAGTCTATTAAATTTCAGTTTAACCTGCAAAGGGGTGTCTTGAACCTTGGTTCTAAACAAAAATGGAACCTAGGGAAATACAGAAGCATTTAAGAACAAGCCATTGCATACACGATTGTGGGTATGATAATTGAGTTAGATGAGGTTCATCTATATATTTAAAATTAGATATCATATATATATGTGTCTAAATGCATACTGGTGTTTAGTGTTTAGTCATTGGTTGCATACAATTAATTTTTCTTATACCGCTCCAATCTTGTGATAAAGTGTGCCCATTATTCAATAGTTGTTATTTGTGACTTTCTAGCATTTTTTTTTCTATCATTAGGAATGCTAAACGAGAGCAATCTTCTTTAYGTTAATGAAATCCACTTATTTATATTTTCCTTTTGTCGATTTACTATAGTCATTAATTACATAGGGAATAAAAGGGGTTTTTTTATATACTTTCATTTCATGCTTACGTGTATATTTAAATTTTGTTGTATAGTTACATTGTATAGTGTCATGCACAGCTTCTGGGAGGTTCTGGCAGAAGAGTTTGATAATGTTATTGATGTTAATGTGGAGGGGATCGCTAACATGCTCCGTCATCTCATATTCTCATCCCCCTCATGATCGAGAGAAGCATGATGTCATTGTCAATCTGTCATCTGGTTGGGGACGATTTGTTGCTGCCCAGGTGAATCTAATAAAAAGTTGTGTTAATTTTTTGTGTGTGCACAGCTTGTACTATGTTCTTGACTTATTATCATCAAATGAACTAGGATCATTTGCTAGAATGCTTTGTATGGTTTAAGGGACAAAATTTAAGATATTAGTGTATTTAGGCAGGTGTTGTAACATTTACGAATAGGTGACAATGGAATTTGTTTTGTAGGAACTCGGAAGTGGCCATTTCGCTTCTTTTAGAGATGTTGCAGGGAACATTACATTATTAGGAGACCTTGAATTTGAGTTTGAATTTCGCTCCTGAATTTGAGTTGGAATCTCGTATGTCCTTTACAATGATTGCTAGTGTTACGAAAGCCAGTCCATATCCAATGCTTATGTTCTGGATTGTCTTTTATGCTAATGCAAATTATGAATTTTGTTTTATACTTTTATGTGACAGGTTGCCTCTTAACGTGCTTCAAAAATGGGCAGTTGAGGACCTGACTAGAGTTGTTGCAAAGGAGTTGAGTAGTGGTGTGTCAATTCTTGCTTTAAGTCTTGGAGTGAGGGACATACTGAGATGCTTGAGTCATGCTTCGGAACTTCGGCTAATGTCTATCCAAAGCCTGGTCTATTACTATTTAAAAAGCCAAGTATGAAAGTATAATTATTGCCATTTTTTGTTTTGGTCTTTTGCTTGGCTTTTCAGATGGTATTTAGCCAAGTGGTTCCTATGTTTTAGGTTGTTGAAGTGTGCCACTGTTTTCTTCCTTCTCTTGGAAATTTAATTTTGTCTCTCTTCTTGGCCTTATTCTGCTAAGTGATTACATTATTTTAGTCTATTGAAACATGTTGTTATTTTCTATTTATAGCCAAACAAAATTGCTTGTATTACACTGTGTGTATGTATGGTGAGGAGACTAGAGATTGACATTAGCCAAGAGTGTGGTGTGAATATTAGAGTGAAATGAAATTAGCTAAAATTGGCTAAAGATCTACATTAGCTTGTATTATACGAATATTAGGAGCTTTCCTCAAAACTCAAAATTGGTAATGAGTTATCAATAGCTTCCTCAAAACTAATGCCATCAATCTTTAGCTAATGTCATTAGATAATAATAGTAATTATACTCAAAGCTATAAACTGATATTATCTTCCCTGCAACCATATTATAGTATTATACTCAAAGGTATATAGCTTTGGGAAATTATATGTCTATATTGCTCCTTATCTAACATTATCATTCTGAT
Organism: Bassia scoparia; assembly: GCA_008642245.1. NCBI lineage: Eukaryota > Viridiplantae > Streptophyta > Magnoliopsida > Caryophyllales > Amaranthaceae > Bassia > Bassia scoparia. The sequence goes on from SNQN01003251.1 coordinate 6,482, forward strand.
GATTTATACTAGAGAATGCTAATCTATTAGTTTTATAAAACGCTTGCGGTAATGAGTTATCGTCAAATTATTAAGCTTGAGAACATGGTCGCGAATCTTTTTAAACTCGAAATCCAGTGTTTGATTTGCTATGATTCCAAGTTAAATGCAAGCTTCTATTTTTTAATAGACCAATGGAAGCTCTATTTAATTACTCTATGGATCCTTGCCATTTACTTGATTGTGCTTATCCTAAATTTCAATTTTCCAATCCACTTGTTTGAGAATGGATAGTGTGATGGTGGTTTGGCTGGTTATGATTGTTGTTTGGCTTGTTATAATGGTTGTTTGATTGGTTTTTATGTTGGATAGTGAGCTTCTTATCTTTTTAATGCTTGGTTGCAAATTATGGTGGCTGGTTCTTGTGATGCTAGCTTGATTTGTTAGTTGTGTTGAATTTGGTTATTGCAAAAATTATTGGTTTTATGTATGTTTGTTGTTTCCAAATGATGAAAGGAGTTGGTAGCTTGACTTTGTGATCACAGTGCTCCACATTTTTTTTCGAGATAAACTAAATGTGTAATTACCCAAGCACTGTATGAAAGTGACTAATTTGAAGTTGTGCCCTGATGGAGCTTAATGTGATTCGTGCTCTGAAAATGTGAATTGTGCTATAAAAATGATTTTATCGGGTGAAGAATATCTCACCAYGTGTTGGTTTAACTTCATTTTTAGGTTGTCAGTTGTACTCTTCGTTATCGTCCATATCTTGCACATATAATAAGTACTCATAAAAGATTTCAGCTGCAAGGATATGATCAATGTTGAAGAAATCATCGTCACGATCAATATCCATTTTGAAGTTGGGGGAACTGATGAAGTAGAATATGTAGTTCAAGGTGAACATGAAGACGAAGACAAATTGTTTTCCTTTTTGGAATTTTGGGAATACAAGTTGTTGTAATTAAGCAACATTGAAAACACTAATTATAGTTTAGTACATGGTGTGTGTACTTTTTTCTTGCAATTTTTTGGGATTGAACAAAGGTTTCATTTCTCTCATGGAAGTACTGAAAGTGAAAGTAATTTTTTGTTATACTAATTATTTACGTGAATATTATTATTGGTCCAAGATATCTAAGTTGAAAGTGAAACTATTTGTTATGCCTCATTTCTCTTATCCTGATATTTTTTGTTATAATAATTATTTTGGCTTAGACCATGGAGATGATGGATTTTGTGCAATTATTTTAATTGATTTTAGTTTTGATCTAGGTCATATAAAATTAAACTACATTTATTATTATAATTATATAAATTAAAGGCATTTTATTGTATGTGAAAAAAGGAACGAAACTTTGAAGGCTTAGTTTATAAAATAAAATCACTTTATTGTAACTTAAGATTATATGCATTAAACTTCCATTTTCTCTATTTATAGATCAATACTCATTCTTAAGCTTTCCAAATTAAATCAAACTTATTCTCCATTCTAAATTAAATCAAACCCTAAGTGGAGTTTGGATTTGCTGTCTCACAAACTTCATTTGATGCGAAAGTGATAATGATAGTGATAATGTCTACACTTGATAATGTTTTCAAATCACATGTGCATACAAGCAACGTCCTAACTTGTACATTTCATAAGTAATTAGCTAAATTTTCGCATGTTTTTCCTATTCAATAAGTAATGTACCAAATTTGGCTGCAAACTATGGGTTATGTGCTCTTCTCGTCTTTGATTGTTGCCTCGACTATGTTTAATTTTGAGGTTATGGTTTCATTTTTTTAATTGTATTGAGATAAAATTGGGTTGAATCTTACAATGTTAACAAAAAACACAGTAATTCGTACATTGTCATATTGGTTGAAAAGGATCATCAAATTTACCACCTTTAGTTATACTTTATATATAATTTGTTACATAAATAACATTTCAATCTTAGTGATTTCGGGGTAAATAAATAGCTAAAAGCAAAAATTGAAAGCAATCGAACATTTAACGAATTGGTTGCTTATTGGATACACAAACTAACACATTTTTTAGAACGGATTTTAATTTCGAACAGATTAATCATTAATTTAATGATTAAATTATACAATTTATTAAAAAGTAATATCTATGTTGAATAGCGTACACTACCCATTAAGCATGTAAACCCACAAAACAAAATTTATTTTGTTCGTGAGATTTGAAATAAGGATCAACCATATACATCAAAGCTTCTCTTTTCTATTTCGTTGCAACTAAAAGTAATAAGCTTATTTTCAGAGCCTCTATTTTACGAGGTCATGTATCGTTGCACACCAGCTGAGTTACGCCTTTATACATGGGATCTAATCTAAATTAATAAGCGTACCCATGTTTATATATTAAAAATACGATTTTTGATGAAATTTCACTAAATACATATAAAACCTTTCAAATAGAGTGAATAATCAATTTTCATTTGCGAGAACTGTTACATCAAGTGACCTTTTATGGTAATTATGAAATCTCAGTCAAAGGTTTTTTTAACTTGTTGTTGATAGTAGGTTATTAAATTAAATTGATTGAAACATCAACTATAAATATAGAGTATGTCTTTTAAATTTTAAAAACAGGTTGTCGTGTGTTCCAAAGTTTCAATAATAATAACGAAAAAAAACAAAGCTCAAGGTGGAAAAAAAATTGATGCTGAAAATTCTAATTGGGCATATTTTAAGCAAAAGGAACGTTAAAGATTTATGAAAGATTACACCTTTTAAATATTGTTTTTGTACCTCTTTTGAATAYCATTAAGAGTTATTTATAGCAAAATGGGTTGAATTGATTTCAATTATAATTCGATCATTCATTGTTTCAAGGATCCAACTTAGAGATGACACGTGTTTAACACTGATTAGGTCATGTGGACCTTGATGCAAATACAACACCAATGTGCTATAACAAACTTCTTTGTCTCAACCAAAAATTTATCCTTGCTATAACTTTAATATGTTGATTTATTAATGGGGTTTCCTTAAAACACTTGGCTTTGAAGGTGAAACTTTTTTTCATACACAAATGAGAAAAATACGAAGTATACAATAATCATTGATAATAAAGCCTACATTAGTTATTTTCCTTATTATCCATTCATTCCACATTTTTTGAACTATATTTATCATTCAATGTTGAATTAGGCACTAGATAGTGACCTTGGAGGAACTAACAAGCACTCACTATGCTCGAATAATAGTGGTCAAACATAGAACATTTTGGTCATTTTGTTTTAGATGCATGGTAAAGGCCAGGTAAATCTGTATTATATAAAGTCAAGGGAAGCATGGTGCCCCTATGCAATGACTTATTTACTCTTTAGTAAATATAAAGTAACAAGTTCAATCATCAATTAATTCACTTCGTATGTTAAGATTTGCATATAAAGAAAGTTTAAAATTTATAAACTAAATAAAAATTTAATCACCGAACAAATAAACTTAAAAAAATCATGGTAAAAACTAAATCAAGAAACCTATAATAAAAACTAGCACAATTTTTCACAATTATTTCAATATTGAAATAAAAGAGTAGTGTGTCCATCTGTCCAATTTGAATAAAGAGTAACCTATTTTTCCTGCAAATTTTAACTAGGCATATTTAGTGTGCACTAAAACCTAGTTTTAAATGATATCTATGTTATTTTTAAGGGTCATGATATATACAACTCATAGGATTGTTAATAACATTTAAATATACTCCCTCCGTTTTTTTTTAGATGTTCCATACCGTTGTGGAACGGTTTTTAAGAGTTGATTGAGTTGAATAAAATAGTTGAGTAAGTTGGGTAAAAAGTTGAATAAGTTAGGTAAAAGAGTAAATGTGTGAATGAAATTTTATGGGAAATAGTAATTTTGGGTGAAAAGATTGGGTAAAGTAATGAAAGTTGACTTTAGAAAGGGGTAAGTCATTAATGTTAGAGTAAATAAAGTAGGTAAAATGTGAAAAAGTTATTTTTAGATTGATTTGAAACAACTATTTAAAAACATCCCAAAATAGAAACTGGAACAACAAAAAAACGGAGGGAGTATTTTCTAATATAGTACGGAGTATATAGTTGGGAATTTATGACAAAATCATGTGTCCATCAATGTTAAACATGCATATTTAATGCAAATAGTTTCCTTATTTAGCTCTTATTTTATATACAATCCTAAGGGTTGTACTTATCAAAACCATTTTTTAAATATCTATTAATCCATATCTAGTCTAGTACTCCCTCTGTTCATGCCACTTCCGTATTTTTAACTATTCACATGTGTAGAGAATCTTGTAAATAACTATTGATGTATAAGAATAAATATAGTCATGTGGGATCTTGTTTGATTCGTATTAATGAGTAAATTATTAATAATTAATTGTTATAATTTTTACAAATGTATAATTAAAGATATAGACGATACAAAACATGCATTGAGAAGTGTATGAATAGTGAATGGCAGGAACATTATTTTTTGTTGTTGCAAAAGAGTGGACAAAGCCACAAACAAACAACAAAACCTTACTAACTACTAACTAATTGTGGCAAAGACACGCCTAAGATATCATTACTTGTTATGATAGCTACATGAGCAGAAGGAGAGGGATGATAAATAACACTTTCTTGTTGAGATACACCAAGATTAGCTAGCCAATTCGCACACAAGTAAGCTTCACGGTAGCAATGGTTGAGAGTAATTGTCCACTGAGGTATGTTGATTAGCTTACGACAAGCACGAATGATATGGATGTTAGCATTAATAATGTCCTGATCATTCTGGAGCAATTGAATACAAGCTTTATTGTCGACTTGCACATCTAACTTTAGCACACGTTTACTTCAAGCAAAGCGCAACCCAAGAAGCAAGGCCATCAACTCAGCCTTCATAGAGGTGCATGAGCCAAAATTGGCTGAGAAGCTACCCAAGCACCTACCCATGTGATCACGAAGGATCCCTCCACTACTAACTACACCAGGATTATTCTTTTTAGGCCCGTCAGTGTTTAACGTTATCCAGCCATCCTTGGGAGCAAGCCATGAGATAAAAGCCATCTGCTTGTGCATAGTAACACTAGCAATAAATTTATCACGCAACAAAGCACAGCTAGCTTCATTGTATTTGTTTTTAAAGAATTGAATTCAGTCATGAGACGCTTCGCATGAGTGTGAAAAAATATTATGGTTTCTCCATTTCCAAGCCCACCAAATGGTGATGGAAAAGAGGAGAGGCCACGTCTCATTCTCTTTGGTTTGATGGTGCAGATTAAGGCGAAGCCATTCTTGAGGTGATTGACAACTGAAGAACCGCTGCAGAATATTTATCGGACAAATAGCCCTCCATATGTCCCTAATATGAGCACAATGACACAACACATGAAGTGCACACTCCTTAAGATTTTTACATAAATAACAAGAAGCATCATCAGTCATAGAACGGTTCACTCAATTCTCATTACAAAGTATGCGATTGTGCATCAGGATCCACAAGAAATACTTGATGCGGATTGGAACAGGGGATTTCCATATTATTTTCCAATCATCATTATCATGTGAGGGATTGTGGCACCAAATTAAATTGATTGCAGACTTGATAGAAAACCTACCTAGTGAAGTCCCATTCCAGAAGTAACAGTCACGTGCATCATCAACATCATCTAACAAGAAAGCCTGAATTGCTTGTAAGGCAATAGGGGGTAGAAATTCAAAAAAGACCTCTTATTTCCACCCATAATTTGGCTCCCACATTTCACTGACATTAGCTCCAAGCATATTAATAGGGACTTATTTAGTGGCAAGGTCTCATTACATGACAAGCCCACTTATGATCCCAAAAGAGAGTGGTGCGACCATTCCCTACTGTTACTTGAGTACTAGCATTGATCATCGTAACATTCTCAACAACTCCACGCCATCAATTAGAGCAATTCTGTTGTGGTTCAAACATATCTATATCACAACAGCCTTCACAATATTTATTTCTTACCACTCGCAACCACAAGGTATTATGTTCAGATATTAAACGCCAACCCAACTTAGAAAGAAAAGCTACATTAGATTGATGCATACCTCGAATACCTAAGTAAGCCACCTTGCGCTTTAGGCTTTTGGATAGTCTCCCGCGAAATAAAATGAGCCACTTTCTTGTCTTCCGAACCTCCCCAAAGAAACCTTCGAGTCTTCCTATCAATCTCATCACAAATAGTGCGAGGTAATTTAGCCGTTTGCATTAAATATAAGGCCATGGTGGATAGAGTTGATTGAATCAATGTAGCACGACCCACAAGGGATAGAAATTTAGACTTTCACCTTAATAACTTCCTATCAACCTTCTCCATTAGGTGAGCAAAAGTAGCTCTAGTCACTCATTCATAAATAGCCGGCATTCTCAAGTAACCCAAATCATGAACAGTCACTAGCAAGAATATTATGGAACGGAGGGAGTATATATAAAAAAGAGTTAAGAATGACACGTTTCATTCTCTCATGAATCAACAACTAAGCCAAAAATATGTAGTAAAAATGTGACATGTGGCACTTCATTTTTCCAACATGTCATACTTATTTTATTTTTAAAAAAAACTTATTTTTGTTCCATTCATGTAGTGACTGTTCAACTTTTCTAATCTTTTTATTTACCCAAAATAATGCATATTTTTTTCATGCTCCAAATGTTCATGTCATAAATCTTCATATTTTCTAATCTTTTTAGTTACCCTCAATTTCTTCATTTATTTTTCTCTCTAGGCATTAAGTGTTTTATTTATATGTCATATTCTCTTGCGATTGTTCGATTGCTCTATCTTTTCATTTACCTTGAATGGAGTGTGGTTTTTTCATGTTTTTATCATACATGTGGTGACTGCTCATGTTCATTTTCTAATCTTTTCATTGTACCCTCAATTTATTCATTTGTCCTCCATGTTTGATTGTTTTATTTAATATGTATATGTCATCTTCCCTCAAATTATCATATCATCCTTACATATGTACTACCATTAGTTATAACTAGGTTGATTGTAAGTAGCATTGCTCTAAGAGATATTATAGTTTGTATATAATGTGTAACTTGATCCTATTATAATGTGTAATGTTCAATTTTATATCATTTTAAGGAAAATTTGCCATTAACTACCCAATTTTTGGCCAAGTTTAGAAACAACTACCCAGATTTCATTTTCTTAAAAATAACTACCCAGATTTTGCTCAAAGTTAGAAATCCCTACCCACTTTCACTTTCCGGCAAAAAAAAGAATATTCCAGTGTATGAGGCCCAATCTTTCCCTCCAAACCTCGTCTATCCTTTGCAATTCCCATTTTACCCTCTTTTTATTACTCCTTTTACTCTCTCTCTCTCTCTCTCTCTCTCTCTCCTCTTGATCCCTCCATCTTAGTTCCTTCTTCACTCCGACATCATCTTTGATTTTCTCCTACCAATCAAAATCAAACCCAAAACCAGAACCAAAACCCAAACAAACCATGTTCTTCCCAAAACAAGAACCACCAACACACACTCTCCCTCACTCGCAACCCTCACTCGGTCTTCTCCTTCTCACCACCACAGCAGAACCATGCCACCACCACAAAATTTCGGCCAAAACCTCCACCACCACCACCACAATATTGAAATAATGACCTTAATAAAGCAACCAGTAGCAATATATCCAGTAATTGGATTTTTAGCTGAAAACCACCACCACCATAAAATTTTGGCTCCAACTCATATTAGCTTCAAACTAACTAAAAACAACAACAATTCAAGAAAACCCCAAATTTTAGCTCCAAAAATCGGAAATTTCAGCCCCAAAAAATCGATAATTTCAGCCCAAAAATTAATGAATTTATTAATTTGAAGTAGAAATCGAATCCTCCTCGCTTGGAGTTCCAGAAAGTGGTGTTTTGGGCACAAAATTGGAAATTTCAACTTGAAAATATGAAATTTGGCTCGAGAATCGATCTTGATTGGGACTTCAAAATTTTGTTAGGATTTTGGTCCGCCTTCAAATCTTGGGACTTTGGTTCGCCATTCTGGTTTGGTTCGAAGTCGATCTTGCTTGATTTGAGGAGAGAGAGAGAAACTATTGCATTCTGATGGAATCTATTCTTGTTTGTTAGTTAACTCTGTCAAAAATTGTTGTGGTTATATATGACTGCTATAATTTGAAGTGTTGTTTGTTTTGCTTATATGGAAAATGGAGTAGAAAAGAAGAGAGAGAGAGAGAGAGAGAGAGAGAGAGAGAGAGAGAGAGAGAGAGAGATTAGAGAGAGAGAGAGAGAGAGAGAGAGAGAGAGAGCGGATTTGAGAGAGATAGGAAGGGAAGAAGGAAGCTAATCAGGAAGATGAATTGATAAAGGTGAAGGCAGAGGGAGTGAGAGGGTTGAATAATTTGGAGGGGTGGGTAAGATTGGGAGATTAATTGATTTAGATAGAGGTATAAGGGTAATTTCATAGGATAGGGGAAATTTTGGAGGGAAATATAGCTAAGTTGGGCCCCACATGACGGAAAAGTCATTTTTTTTCCCGGAAAGTGAAAGTGGGTAGGGATTTCTAAACTTTAAGCAAAATTTGGGTAGTTATTTTTTAATAAAATGAAATACGGGTAGTTGTTTCTAAACTTGGCCAAAAACTGGGTAGTTAATGGCAAATTTTCCTCATTTTAAATAACATCCAATTAGTCATGCATGGTTATAATATTTGTTATTATCAATGTCCAAATAATTTCTTCACACAGTCAATATATTGTCATGCTTATTGTCGTTATTATCCTTTTGAAGAATTTTATTTAATTACCTAGGACCTATTTACTTCAGCTTATTTTCAGTTCAGTAAAACTTAATTATTTTGTTAACTAATTTGTTAGTATCGATAATGATGATAATGATAATAATATTGACGACAATGATGATATTAACGATAATGACGATAATGATATCGAGTTTGGGTCAAACTATGAACGGCAAGGCTTATCGTTCGGTTCTTTGTTATCGCTTGGGTGTTCCTCTTGTCTCTGTTTCCGCATCGTACTCTTCTTGCTCATGAGTTTTTTATGGGGATATCTTTGGGGATCATGTTGTGTCTTGCGTAGGGTTGTTGGGTAACAAGCACCGTCACAATGTTGCTCGTGATACCCTTCTTGTTGTTTTTTTTATCCAGGATTTCTGCTTGTAAGGAGGTTAATGTTGGTTAAACTGAAGGGAACGACGGGGCTCTTCGACCAGCGGATGTGTTACTTTACACTTGGAATAACGACATGGATGTGTGTTGACCTGACGGGGTGTTCTCCTTTGGCACAATCTGGGTTAGCGAACTTCATACCATGTTGATGGTTGCAGCAGCAGCGCAGCGGAAGCGAGATAAGTATGTGACGAGGTGTAGGGATATTGGCTACGGTTTCCTTCCTTTTTTCCTTTTCTTCTTTGGGGAAATTAGATAAGGGAGTTGTCGCGCTTCTGAAGCAGATCCAAGCGTACTCTCGAGTTCAAAACATTGGAGTGCGTGCAGTTGTTCACCTCTTCCGCAGGATTTGATTTGCCATAGCTAGAGGAGCGGGGGCCCAGATTGTATCTCGGCTCCTCTCTAATTTCTTGTAGATCTTTTGATTGCTTTTTTTTTCTAGTAAACTTTTGCTAATAATAATAATTATAATAATAATAATCCAAAATTAAACGTTTCACTGCAATATCATTAATCTCAACTTTCAAGTTATATTATTAATCAATATTATTTAAATAGTAAAATAKTAATCCAAAAATATATCATTAATAATAGTGAAATATTAATCCCATGATTAATATAAATTCAAAGTTAAATATTAAACTAAGTTAAATAGTTAAATATTAATCCAAAAATATACTCCATATTTATTAATAATAATTAAATATTAATCGCAAGTTTAATATTAATCAAAAGTTAAATATTATTCAGAAGATTAAATCCAAAGTTAAATATTACCTCAATTGCATAGTTAAATATTAATCCACAATTAAGATTAATCCAAAGTTAAATATTAATCTAAGTTAAATAGTTAAATATGAATCCAAAGATATATTATTAATAATAGTTAAATATTAATCTTATTATTATATGGTTAGATAGTTATAAATTAATCTCAAGATTAATGTTAATTCAAAGTTAAATATCTCAGTCCAATTCAATTCAGTTCAGTTCGGCTCAGCTCAGTTCAATTCAATTCAGCTCCGCTTAGTTCACTTCAATTCAGTTGATTTCAATTAATCTAAATGGACCCCTATTTGTATTGAAGGTTGTAATTTGCTTGATAACTTTCATATTTGCAACCACAAAGTGTCGTGGAAGCCATTGAACCAATAGTTCAATGATTAAACTTCTTTTGTCTTGAATACCTTCCAATTTGCATAAACAAATCTCTATTATATAAGCCAAGGGGGGGAGCAATGGTGTCCCCATGAAATGTCTGATTTGTCCTTTAGTAAATATAAATTGACCTACTTAAAACTTCCCTAATTAATTCACTTCCTACTTTAAAATTTTCAAATAAATGAAGGTTTTAAATTTACTAAATAAACTAATACTACCTAAAAGTTAAAACATTCATGTTAAAAAAATTAAATTATGATTGAAAAATGGCATAATATTTTATAAAGTTACAATTCAAAAAGCGTCAATAATTTAAATATAGATTAACAATTTTTCCCCTTTATTTTAAGCACGCATAGCGTGCACTTAAAACTAGTAATATCATAATGAAACAAACCAACAACAAAGACGACAACATCACCAATAAAATTTTGAACTTTATTATGCCAAGAATTCTATGTAATGTTTAATACTATAACCCCGAGCAGAGTCGGGCAAGAAAGACTAGCTAATACTAAAACAAAAACCACAATTGTCACATGATATGAATCCGGAAAGAAGGTCAACCACAAGTGCCACATGAATGTCTAATACTATATCTCTATTATATAAGCCAAGGGAGGAGCAATGATGTCCCCCTTGGAATTGTCATCATTACATACTCTTCACTTAAAATAACAATAATTTACTCAATTAAAATGTTGTTAATTCCTTCCTAATTTAAAATATGTGTAACGAGGAAGGTTTAATACACTTATACATTAAAAAGGAAATTTGTGCCTAATTAATGACTAACTGATCAAATTAAAGCAATTTTCAAACAATTATCATAAACCAAAGCTTAATTACATATTTGCGCATTTTAATTCTATCTAAATATTCAATTGTACAAACAAGTATTTTTATATTTTAGGAGCGAAATTTTATAATTGTAATTTATATAAGTTGTGGTAGTGTATATCTCTATTATATAACCCAAGGGGGAGCTATAGTGTCCACCTATGAAAATACTTTTAAACCCCTAATTTAACTTTTGCAAAAAAAAAAATGTTTATTAAAACCTTTTA
>SNQN01003251.1:29454-49375 GCA_008642245.1 Bassia scoparia
CTCTATTAAGAAAATAAACTACTGAATTCGAAAATTTTACATATAATCATACTTTATATTAAATAATTGAGTTTTAAAAATACGGGGTGTTACAGCTTTCATTCAATCTTACTTCAAAAAATTACAAGGCCGCTTGGCCAATTTCTCCTAATGTGCTTACATTTGCAACCTAAGCATAATATTTTTTCAAATTATTTGCAATCCATGGATGAGTCAATTGATGACCGTTCCCATCTTCAAGATTATAAGTTCCATCACGGAGAACCTCACAAATCTTATAAGGACCTTCCCAATTTGGGGTTAGCTTGCCCTCCTCCTTGGCTCGACCCGTAGACTCCATCTTTCTCAATACAAGATCACCTAGTTGGATCGATCTGTGGCTCACCCTCTTGTTCTAATCTCTGCACATCCGGAGCTTGTAAATCTGTTGGCGCAGAAGTGCATTGCCCCTTACCTCTGGTATCAGATCGAGATTGTGCTTCATTGCCTCCAAATTTCCTTCTTCTGTATACAACATTACTCGCAATGTAGGCTCGTACATCTCGATAGGGAGCATAGCGTCTGTTCCATATACCAAGGTAAAAGGGGTCTCACCAGTTGAATTCTTTGTGGTGGTCCTGATGGACCACAATACGTTGTAGTGCTCTTCAACCCATAATCCTTTGGCACTGTCCAATTTTTTCTTTATCCCATTGCAGATGATCTTGTTGAATGATTCGACCTACCCATTTGCCTGGGGATGGGCTACCGACACAAAATGTGCACTTATGCCCTGGTCTGATAACCAATTTATAAGAACATTGGAGTCAAACTGAGGACCATTGTTAAACACTATGGATTATGGTAATCCAAACCTGGTGATGATATTTTTCCAAAGAAAACTCTTCCCATCGAAAGTTTTTATATTCCTCATTGGTTCCGCTTCTACCCATTTAGTGAAGTAATCCACCGCAACAATCAGGTATTTCTTTACCGGAGATAGGAGATTTGCTGGCCATTGATGGAGATTCCCATGAATTTGACACTTTGGACATTTCTTTACAAGTTCCATGGCATCCTTTCTCAACGAGGGCTAGTAGTATCCAGTGCGAAAAGTTTTTTCGGCTAGGGCCCTTGCCCTAATGTGAGAGCCACATTATCCTTGGTGTATGTCATCCAGCACTTCTGCCCCTTTCTCAGGTRTGATGCATTTGAGAAGAGGATGGGAGAAAGACTTCTTATATAGTTGACCATTCCAATAGATAAACCAAGAGTCCCGTACTTTCACATACTTTGCCTTTTGGGGGTCGAGTGGAAGAATACCAGTCAGCTTGTACTCGATAATTTCATCCATCCAAGTGTTTCCACGATCGATGAAATGAACYTCTTCTAGTTCGTCAATACTCCTCCGATTCTTCACTTCCCAGAAGATAGATCTTGGAGAATTTCCTGTTGCCGAACTAGCCAACTTAGATAAGGCATCTGCTTGATTATTTTGCGATCTCGGGACTTGCACCAAGTGGAAATTATCTAATCCATCAATCTCCTTCTTTACCATCTCTAGATAGCGGACCATGTTTTCATCCCTCGCTTCATACTCCTCGTTCACTTGGTTGACAACAAGTTGAGAATCAGACATGGCATCTATTTTCTTTGCCCCAGTTGCCTTGCACATCTGAATCCCGGCCACTAAGGCTTCGTACTCTGCTTCATTGTTTGATGTTTGAAATTTGAATCTCATGGCGTATTTAAAAGTGTCTCCTTCAGGGGACTTGAACAAGATCCCTGCCCCACAACCATTTTGAGTGGAGGAGCCATCCACAAAACACGTCCAAACATCGCTTGATGTTTCAACTGGGGGAGGTCTTGTCAATTCTACAATGAAATCCGCCAAGGCCTGACCCTTAAAGGCTTTCCTAGGCTCAAACTCGAGATTGAAACCATTCAAAGCGATAGCCCATTTTAACATCCTTCCTGACGATTCCAACTTGGTCAACGGCTTGATAGGTTGGTCTGTGTAAGCCACGATCTTGTGGGCTGCAAAGTATGGGCGGAGTTTCTTGCTGGCCATCATTCTCGGCGGTAGCATAGCGCATCTCCGCCCCTTATAGGACATGACTCACAAAATAGACCGGTAATTGAGTGCCCTATCTTTCAGCTACTAACACTGCTGAGACCGCATGTTCCGACACCAAAAGGTACATGTATAGTGTTCCTTCTTCTATGGGGCTCACCAATCTTGGGAGAGAATGAAGATGGTCCTTGAGTTTCAGGAAGGCTGCTTCGGCTTCTTCACTCCATTCGAACTTGGCGCTCTTCTTGATGGCTCTAAAGAAGTACTAACATTTGTCTCCTGACTTGGAAAGAAAACTCACTAACGCCGCCAGGCACCCTGTCAACTTCTGCACCTCTTTGACATTCCTTGGTGATTGCATATCAAGGACAGCCTTTACCTTATCAGGATTGGCTTTAATACCATGTTCATCTACCAAAAATCCCAAAAACTTCCCAGACGTGACCCCGAACACACACTTCTTTGGATTCAGCTTCATCTCAAAATGTCGTAGTGTATCGAAGGTCTCCTTTATATCTCTGACATGATTCTCCTTCTTCWTACTTTTAATGATCATATCATCAATGTAAGCTTCTACGTTCCTTCCAAGCTGTTTAGCGAAGATGGTGTTTACACATCTTTGGAAGGTTGCAGGGGCATTCCTCAAGCCAAACGGCATTACCTTGTAATAATACAACCCGTTGTCAGTGACAAAGGCTGTCTTGTCTTGGTCTTCCTCCTTAAGAGGGATTTGATGGAATAGGATGTGAGATAGAGGTGAACAATCCATGAATCGCCATGGATTCTTGGTGAACCCCGTACACCATTAATAATTCACCCGTCTTTCTCTTCTTCTGGACTCTTTGTCCCGACGGTTCTGCTACTTCCTTATCCTTGCCCCAACAAGTGGCTGGACAGTGGTAAGATAGCACTCTCTGGCGACTTGCTGATCACCATAGATAGTTCCCACCTTGCCGTTGTTGCACACAAACTTTATCAACATGAGGTGTGTAACTACCACTAACTTAGAAGCATTCAAGGTAGGTCGACCGAGGATGACATTGTAGGCCGTCATGTTTTGAACCACTAAGAACTTAACCTTCATGTGCCTGCACTTATCTTCCTTTCCCATCCGGAGAGGAAGAATCATGGTTCCCACTGGTAAGATCACCCCCCCGCCAAATCCTATGATAAGATTGTGACAAGGGACAAGATTATCATCATTATACTTTAGTTTTTGAAGACATTCGAAGCTAATGATATCGGAGGAGCTCTTAGTGTCAATGAGGATTCATCGAACTCGTTTATCCGCGACCTTCATTTCCACAACGAGAGGATCGTCATGGGGGGTGCTTACCTCTCCGCGATCCTTCTCGCAGATAAGAACATCTGGGAACATCTCCTTATCGTTTGCTTCACTATTAAGAGCCATTACCGGGGGCAATTTGCGTGCATATTCTTTTTGTCCTTCAACAGTGGGTCCTCCAGCCGCGAACCCTCCAAATATCATGTGAACTATCCCTGAGTCGGAATGCTCATTGTTTGGGGCATCATCTTTGGATGAGGGTTTTTTCAGGAATCGCTTGATGAGATGCTTCTTCACCTTCCCCTGATGTGTTAAGCGATCCATAGTTCTCTGAAGGGTAAAACAATCTCTCGTAACATGCCCAACATCTTTATGGAATTGGCAATATTTGGACTTATCCCTTGTGTCCAACTCAGTTTTGATTGGTGGAGGATCCTCAATGTGCACATCTTTGTTGACTTCTTTGTATACATGGAAAAGATCCTTGGTATATTCTACCGTAGGGGTGTAGTTGAATTTTTTCTTCTTCCTGGCTGTTCCTTTTTATGACGTTCCTTCTTCCTCTATATTCCAGGTGCAGACTCTTTTTGTCATTGACCACCCTGCGATGCACAAATGCTTGATGCTTGATGAGGGGGGGAGTCACCTTTTCTTTGGCCTTTGTATTACGGGGCAGACGTCTTCAGCATGGATCCATGCTTCAGCTTCCCTCATCATTTGTTAAGTCCTACTCTTTGCTGCATTTGAATATTGAAGGCGAACTATCTCATCATCCCGAAGAAATTATCTAGGATACTCGGTCTGGCAAATTCGGGATTGGAGAGTTATTATTGTAGGCGTTTGACATAGCTTCTAAAGTTCATTGGGTCCGTTGTCATCCTCCAAATGTCAGCTCCTCTGCTCCTGGGACCCGCCAATGAAATTGAGTAAAAGAACATCAATCATTAAAGTAGAATGGAACTGTTGGGCAGGCCGCTGACCACTTTGGGCTACCTGTGAGAGTACCGAGAAGTATTTAAACACTGTCGTCTCAAGCACTGGTGGTTAGCATGAGATGCTTGTACATGGCCAATGAAATCTTTGGGTCAGTGTTCTATAAGATCAAAAGTGGGATTGACTTTCTAGACTTGAGTTGCATCAGAATAGAAGCAAAAAGGATATCGGTAGGGGGAAGCCTTGCAGCCTCCCTCGTGCGGTGGGATGGGTACCGAGTCTAGGTCTAGTTAGACCGCTTCGGTGATACCCCATTCGGTGGGAAATGGACCTCTGTTCTTGGTTTGAGGGCGCTCTGTATGTGGTTGTTGAGTGGTGTGTATGTCCATTGGTTCTGAGAGAAGATGGGACGGGTTCCAGTACATGAGGAGTGGTCGTCAAAGAGGTTCATTGTCGTGAGTTTTGTTGCTTAAGCTTCTCGCCTTTTCTTTGCAAGTGATTCCTAACGGTCTGATCTTCTCTGCCTTCTTCTTCTGCATGATTGTCACACATCATTGAGGAAGCTTCTTGTTCTGCTCTTCATATGATGCTCAAACTCTTCCGTCTCATGGCTTTTGGTACATTCATCATCATTTTCGGGTATGTAAAGATAAGTCCTTGTTGATTGAGTATTTGGGGCAATAAAGGTTATGAGTATACGATACCTCCTAACTGCCCTTCAATCGTCGATAGGAACGAATAAGTCTCGACATGCTTTCTTTGTCTTTGGGAGTGGGGGTTTTGACTTAAATAGTCTTGAGGCTAGGCACCACGAAGTGCTATTTTCACGACCTGAGTCTTGGCAGGTTCACTGTTGGTGGCTTGGCTTGCCCTCACGCATGGCTTTTCCAGCGGCGTTCTCCTTTGGCTTAGAGTGAGCTTCATGTCTTGTTTGTTCAGCAAATGATCCATTATTCAGACACCCGGATATTCTTCTTAGCATTTCAGTGTAACATAGCGACATACAAGTGTTGGAGGAGCTTATTCAGTCGTAGTACCAAGTTCTCACTGCTTGAAAGACGGAGTGATTCCGGGTGGTTTCAAGATTGGGGTTGCTTTCTGTTCAGAAGATGGTGGAGTTGTTCCTTCTTTGTTAGTGTGTCACTGATCACACCTGAAGCCATTTCTGATCGCCATCCAGACGGTGCACCCAATGTAGCGAGTCGCTTGGAACTAAATATTTCTTGAGCAGGTTGAGAGCGAAGGGGTGGAGTTCCTGTAATATAATGCTATAAAGGAGTTGACCTTTGGTGGATCTCGAGATGGCTTGGCTCTTCAAGTCCTCGTGGCTCTTAGAACCTTGCAAGAAGAGAGAATAATCTTTTCGATTTCTCCCTCGAGCCTAAGTAAGTAAAGGAAGGAGGAAAGTATTAATGCATTGAATGTAAGAGATCTTAGAGAGAGAATCTAGCTTGCTTAAATGTAAGTAAATGTCTAATGTAGCAATTATGTGTAAGAGGTCTCCAAGGTATTTATATAGGCATTGTCTTGTCATGGGAGCCTGGATGTATGATCACTGGTAACATCCTCGCGTTTGTGCGTCTGTTCTACTTGCTTAGAGTTCGTTATTGGCGCTCGATCTGTTTTAGTTGAAAGCTGTATGTGATACATCCACAAATTAACTAGCGAACAACTACGACGATTTTCGGTCGGTAACCTTGTTAGCGAAATGGTCGGTAAGAGGTGTGGAATACAAGGTCGGTAATCCGTGGATTACCGACGATTTCGGTCGTAGGGTACGACCGATCCTGACGATTCCGTAAAATGACCAAAATTTGGAGGAAATGAATTTACGGATGATTGATGGTCGTATATCCGAGGCGATTATGATTGGTCGGTATAACCGGACGATTAATCGTTGGTAAAACGATTTTTCCCTCCACTTTTGGAGGGCATTGAGTCATTTACCCGACCGTTAATCGGGTCGGTAATTTGATATACGACTGATTAATCGATCGGTTAAAATGGCCCATGTTTTTTTTTAATTATTACCGACCGAAATGTGGTCGGTAAATCTATATATAAATAAAAAAAACAGAAACCAGCCTTACAATGCTGGTTCTGACAGCCAAACTATAACATATTTACATTAATAGTTTAATTAACATAACAAGCTTGTATTCATTAAAAAATATATGTAATGGATATTTAAGTATTTAAACTAGTGCAATATTTCTTAGATGTAGTATATCAATAGCCTTTAACATTCATTTTTTTCTCTCAAAACAATGAAAAGTCAAATGGAGTTTTTCTGTTGTTTTTCTTCAATTTAATCTAGATTAGTTTTGGTTTAATCATCATTCTCAGGCTTTGTCTTCAATCGGCATCTTACTTTGGTGTTTCAATTACTCTGGATATGTGACGGAATTCAATCAGAGACTCTTCCTGGAAGCAGAAATACCGTTAACTCAAGGGGAGTGAGCTGAAGAATTAAACACAGTTTTGTGAACAATTTATACAAAAGTCCAATCAAAGATCACATCTTCCAGCTGTGAAGAAAACTTGTAGTCTCCTTTAAAATTGCAAGCATTATGCTATCATAGTGAAGAGGCGGTTCAAAACCATACATATGGATGATGTTTTTCATAAGAGTTCAGACATAGATCTCATAGTACGTCAAATCAAGCACCCATTCATACGAACCTCGTAAGGATTCTAGTTTTAGGTCGTGGTAATAGGTGAGGAGAAATCAACATGCATATAAGATTAAATGAGTGTGATGATTAGAACTATAAAGATACAAGTATATTTTGCGTGTAGCAAACATCCAATGGCTAATATGGATCGGTTAAAATCTCAGGACCAAAAAAGCATTTGAGAAAGCAAAACGATGAGAACGCCTAGACATGCGGGATGTTATTTATTTATCTTTTGGAACATGATTGTTGTTTTAGCATGATTTTAAGCTTGCTGATTCGATTGAGTGGGATTAAGGATAACGCGTGTTCACAATACTTAATCAGGTAAGCACTATCTGTTGATTAGGATTGTTGTAAGGAACGATGTGTGTGACGATTTTAGAAGTGGCACATATTCGCGAAGTGAGTAGTAGCTTCATTCAACTGCGATTAGATAGTGGCGATACTCTGACAGATAAGCATTCCAGCCGTAGGAGCATCAAATGATACCAAGTTCCATTATCGTCGATGTTTCACATTAAACTTCGAGCTAAATTGATGCAATCAGTACTCTGTGTTTAGACACAATTTTCAAGCAAAACTTCACTAATTTAATGAAGTGCACTATATTGATGTTTGTTGAAGGGCATGATGTTGTAATTGAAGATGAAATGTGGGTACATGCAAGGAGTTCTAAGAAAAACCATAAAAAGAAGTGCAAAGCCACAGAAAAAAGTGTTTTACAGTGGTAAAATCGATACTAGGGTGATTTAGTCATTGCATGGTGGCAACTAGCATCTTTCAAGAGCAAGCATGTGTAACTGCCGTTTGATGGGTTGTTCCGATCTGAAGCAATTTGTAAACTTTTAGCTTTACGAACTCAAAATGAACTTAATGTTTTACTCTCTATAAGACAGTGATCATAAATCAGAAATACACTAGAAAAGGAAAAATGTTGGTTCATTATTATATAGAAATAGATTGTTACAGCATCCTAGGAACTAAGTTAACTTAATAAACAACAGACAATATACAAAGAGAGCAAGGATTGTTGTTTTTGCTTACTGTGGCACATAAGAAAGCGTATGGCAGATTCAAATTTCTTCTGATATGGCTTTGAACTATTTCAGGAGTAAGAGTGTATTCCTCCAGAGTCCGTCTTCAAGATCTGATATTCTCAGGGTAGATTCCTGATCTATAGACAGACAGAATATTAGATTTTTAATTAGGATACAGATAAGATTTGCTAAACGTAGGCCATCTCGATGAAATAGAGGCAGTTGAAATTCTGCACGCTTTTTTCACAGAAGCGTGAGTTTGATCTGCAGAATTGACAACAATTTGGCGAGAGAAATCTTTCCCGCTCTTTCATCATCCTATCCGGGAGCAATCAATGCAACTAGAACAGCTTATAGAGTTCCTTGTATACATCAACAGTCTTGCAGGAACATTCCAAAAACATTAGAACTACTTGCATTGGTACATAATCTCACTAACACCGTGGTAGAGAATCTTATGCAACAAAACATACCGTGAGAGTGGAAGATTCTGGTAGCGTTAGTAACTAGCATAGCAATAAGAAGATCAACTCAGTTCGTTGCTGGGGAAGCTATCCAACTAAATCAACAATGTTGATACAGCGCTAACATTACCAGGATCCAAGCAATCTGCTATTAAAGGAGGTATGCGAAGTATCGGGCTCTGAATGCGGTTACTTTGTAAAATCTTTGATTAAATATGAGAAATATAATCACAGCCAGAACAATCAGTCATGCATTGAAGAATGATGGGCCTGCTGTAAAGGAATAGACAACATGGACAATTTCAAGCATCCATTTACGTTTGAAGATTCATAATGGTAGAAGAATTGAAATCATTCGTGAACAAAAAGTCAAGTCTTACCCCTACATTCGGATCATTAGTCCACAGATACATTACAATCAGTAAGGACAAATTTTGACTGTAACAGGCTAAAGCTATGTCACATTGGTATATAATATTGATCTAGACCTAACAATTTGCTTACACAATATAAGCTTGTATCTAATCGAACGCATATGCTAGATATTTCCTTTTTTCAAATTTAAATAATGGATAAATAATATTTTCAATAGGATATTAGGATTATGTTGGCGCAAAAAACATGTAAAATTGCAGAGACATCATCAGTTTTCATGAAATGGGAATAAGTGTAAATACACTCATTAATAACCTACCAAACAAACAGGTAGATGTAAAGAGTTTCAATTATTTAAAGCATATAAGAATTGGCTTTATCACAGTGGGCTAGGTATATTGGTAAATGCAGTAATTTACTAAAAATAAAATATTACAGTAGATTGTTTCTAATAAATATCATTTGAGAATGTTAAATATGCAATGGAGAGGGAGCGGAGAGCAAACAAACAATTAATTCAAACATATAATTCTGGAAGGGGAACCATAATCATTCAATCAAACCCAAAAATGACACCCTAGCACTAAAATACAGATCGCAGAAAAAACTCAATGAAAAAAAATTGTACTGACATTAAATGGAACATTCAAGCTTTGCTGCAATTGAATTTAGAGGCAGGATTAGGGGTAGCAAAATTGCAAATCGAGGAACAGAGTTGAAATGTCATCTTCGAAGAAGATACACTAAAACATAATAAAAACTAAATGATCACAATAATCTGCATGAAATACAAAAAGCATATCTTTGAATACTGAAAAACGCAACAAAATCTGGAAACTAGAAGATGTAATATAAAAGAAAAGAAGAAGAAGAGAGAAGAAGAAGAAGAAGAATGTGACTTAGAATTTTCGTTTTGTTGAGAAGAAGATCGGTACGGCGGTGAGGGGTGTTGGGCTGCGGTGGTGGTAGATGATTGAGATGTGATAGGGTGAGGAGAGGAGTGATCTGAATAAGGGAGAAGGCGGTTAAAGGATGTTGGTCGAAGAAAGAGAAGATGGCTGAGTTGTGACTTGTGGGTTGTGTGCGATGAAAAGAGGAAAGAAAAGGTTTTTTTTTAAATTTAAAAAATTACGCCGAAACTAGGTCGGTACATTGACGATTTAAAATCGGTCGGTAGACCGACCGAATATGGTCGGTAAAATTATTTGATTTTTTTTTTTTTAATAAAACACAAAGGGAGGGTTAAATTCCAAAAACATACGACCGATTTGAATCGGTCGGTGTACGAGCGAATATTCGGTCGGTGATGTTCCTGGGATTGTTTTTTTTTTAATTAAATCGATTGGGGTGGATATTCAAAGGGCTCACCGACCGATTATTTGGTCGGTGTAACGACCGATGATCAAAATCGGTCGGTGAATAGTCGGTCGGTAAATTACACCGACCAACTGCGGTCGGTGTCGGTCGGTAATACCGACCGATTTTCTTTCGGTCGATAATTTCGGTCGACCTTACACGAAATTCTTGTAGTGATAGACCACTTGGCTCTCGACACGTGGCGTGAAATCCCATGCCATGTTGGATTTTCATGGCCAACACATGGGTTGACACGTGGCATATAGTATTTATGTGCCACGTACATCATTATTTAAGGCAAAACTATTATGTGTTAGTAGTTAATTGTTAATTTTATATACTACCTCCGCTTTTTAAGATGTTCCACTTTGGGTTTTGTGGTTTTTGATGCAAAATTTTGGTGTAAGTGATTAGATGAGTAATTTAATAAAGTATGTGAGACCCATAAATGAGAGAGGTAGAGAGAAAGATGTTCTGGATCTCAAAAAAGTAGAAAGTAAGTGGGATTATATGATAATTTATTGTGGTAATACAATTTAATCGGGTTTTAAACATTATTAAAGTTTTTTTTGGTGTAAATGAAGCACAAGGGCGGGTACATTTACAATAGGGAATGGTATGAGAATTCGAATCTCTGTCTACAAGGATCAAAGGTGGGGTTGAAACCACTGCTCCAAACTCCTTTCTCAAACATTATTAAAAGTTAATTTTTAAAAGGAAAAAATCGTCTCGTTATAAACCGCAAATCAAATCGTACTAGTTTTTCAACCCGGGCGATGCCCCGGGTTATTAGATGAATTCACAAACTTTAAACATAACTTTTGTAAAAAATAATTGTATTATCAATCATAATTTTATTGAAATAGATTTAAACTTAATAGAAAAATTAAAGTATTCCAAACTTGCAACTAACATACAAACTTGTTATTTATTTGAAGAGAGCATAAACATTAACCATAATTTATTTTTGAAATGTTATAAATTGAGCTAAAGTGATACGTTTACATCGATAAATTGTTTTTCATTAGGACTAAAAATGAAATCCATAATGACAATTGATAAATTTTATGAATATTAGTCACTTGATTTGCTCATTGTCACACACATGTAATTTGCTCAAAATTTATTTATAGTTTCATTTTGTTTTTGCCACTTATTTTTTGTACGAAGTACTATGCATTATCATTTATTTTAATCGGTGTCGTGAAAGAAGTGACACATGGTGTATAGTTTTTATTAGTAATCTTTTTATTTTATTATTATCGATCATTTATAATTTCTTATATGCATGAAAGATATAAACCGATAGAGTATAACACCTGTCCTAATTATGGACAGATGAATTTTTAATGTTCAAATAATGATAGTTATAGGAAAAATGTGGAGATAAAGAAAAATAAATAAATAAATAAATAAATAAATATCGCCCGAGAACTAATTAATGAGAAAGAGAAATGAATACAATATTAGCAAAGAACATTGCAAAAGTGCATATTATCACGAATGACAATTTTATCTACAATTTTTTTGCTTAAGTGGACAACTATCACAAAATTTAAGAACAACAATTTTAGATGAACTGAGTACATAGAAAAGGAGAAGATGACTTAAAAAATCTAATTGAACTTGAGTAAGAGAAAACATAATTAATGAGTGTGAAATCTATAAAAATATATTTAAAAGGGTGCCGAGCACTGTGTATACGCTACGTGTATCACTCATTTATTATTGAACCAAGTGTTACCATGTGTACGAATTATACACATTTGCACATTTTTAATTTAATTACTATTTAAAAAATTATACATAGTAAGAATCGAACACAAGATCTATTCTATTAGATAAAAACACACTTACCATCTCAACCAATTATTATTAGTAATTTAAATGTTCACATATTTTTATATGAACCCTTCAATGTTCATTGTTTNAGTTGTTCCATCATAAGCATCAATAGAGGGGAACTTGACTTTCTAGGACTGAGTTGCCATCAGAATAGAAGCAAAAAAAGGACTCTTATCGGTAAGGGGAAGCCCTTGCATCCTCCCCTCCGTCCGTTGGGATGGGTACCCGAGTCCTAGGTCCTAGTTAGCACCGCTTCGGTGATAACCCCCACTTCGGTGGGAATGGACCTCTGGTTCTTGGTTCTGAGGGCGCTCTGTATGATGGCTTGTTGAGTGGTGTGTATGTCCATGAGTTCTGAGAGAACGATGGGAGGGGTCAGTACATAGAGGAGTGGATCCTGTCAAAGAGTGTTCATTGTCGTGAGTTGCTTGCTTAAGCTTCTTCGCCTTTTTCTTTTCAATGATTCTCCTAACGTCCTGACTCTCTGCTTGCTCTTTCCTTCTCTGAATGATTGCTCACACATCCATTGAGGAAGCTTCTTGTTCTGACTTCTTCCTTTCAATGAGTGCTCGAACATCTTCCATCTCATGGCTTTTGGTAGACAATTCATCATCATCTTCGGTATGAAAACGATAAGGTCCTCTTGTTGATTGAGTATTTGGGGCAATAAAAAGAGGTTTATGAGTATAACGATACCTCCTAACCTGACTCTTCTCCCGTTCGATAGGAACGATATAAGTCTCGACATGCTTTCCTTTGTCTTTGGGAGTGGGGTTCTTGATCTTAATAGTCTTGAGGCTAGGCACCACGAGAGTGCTATATTCCACGACCTGAGTCTTGGCAGGATCTTCACTGTTGGTGGCCTTGGTCTTGCCCTCACGCATGGCTTTCCAGCGTGCGTTCTCTTCCTTTAGGGCTTAGAGCTGAGCCTTCATGTCTTGTTGTTCAGCAAATCGATCCATTATCTCAGACACCCCCGCGCCTATTTCTTCCTTTAGCATTTCACGTGTAACATAGCGACCATACAAGTCTTGGAGGGAAAGCTCTATTCCCACGTAAGTACCCAAGTCTTCCACTGCTTGAAAGACGGAGTGATCCGGGTGGTTCTCACCATTGGGGTTGCTTTCCTTTTCAGAAGATGGTGGAGTGTTCCTTCCTTGTCTAGTGTGATCACTGATCACCCCTTGAAGCCATTTCTGATCGCCTCCCCACAGACGGCACCAAATGTTGTAGCGAGTCGCTTGGCAAACTACAATATTTCCTCTGCTGCAGGGTTGAGAGAGAAGGGTGGAGGCTTCCTGTCAATATAATGCTACTTCAAAGGAGTTGACCTTGGCTTGGAATCTCGAGATGGCTTGGCTCTTCAAGTCCCTCGTGGCTCCTTAGCACCTGCAAGAAGGAGAATAATCCTTTTCGGATTATCTCCCCTCCGATGCCTAAGTAAGTAAAGGAAGGAGGAAAGTATTAAATGCAATTGAATGTAAAGAGATCTTAGAGAGAGAAACTCTACACTTGCTTAAATGTAAGTAAATGCTCTCAAAATGTAAGAATTAATGTGTAAAAAGAGGTCTCCCATAGGGTATTTATAGGCATTTGTCTTGTCCCATGGGAGCCTGGATGTATGACACTGGTCACCATCCTAAGCGTTGTTGCGTCTGTTCTACTTGCTTAAGCAGTTCGTTTTATGGCGCTCGATCTGTTTTTAGTTGAAACTGTATGGTTGATACACAACAAGAAAATTAACTTCAGCCGACCACACTTACCGACCGATTTTCGGTCGGTAACCCTTGTTACCGACCGAAAATCGGTCGGTAAGAGGTGTCGGAATCACAATGGTCGGTAATCCGTGGATTACCGACCGAATTTCGGTCGGTAAGGGTTTACCGACCGATTCCCGACCGATNTTTTTGCTTCTGAACGCCATGGGCTGTAATCGCCCATGGGTTCATTAAATAAAAATATTGACCTATGAACGCCATGGGTTGTAATCGCCCATGGGTTCATTCTGGTCCAGTTCTCGGACCGCCATGTTTGTATAACATGGACTTTTTGCTTTTAAACGCCATGGGCTGTAATCGCCCATGGGTTCATTAAACAAGAATATTGACCTGTGAATGCCATGGGCTGTAACCGCCCATGGGTTCATTCTGGTCCAGTTCTCGGACCGCCATGTTTGTATAACATGGATTTTTTGCTTTTGAACGCCATGAGCTGTAATCGCCCATGGGTTCATTAAAATATGAGTTTGACCTATGAACGCCATGGGTTCCTTTGGCCCACTTCTCGGATCGCCAACTTATGCATGTTATGCTTTTTCACTTATAAACGCCATAGGCAGAATTCTCCCATTCAGTCTGTGAATCGCAAACAAACAGATTGAAGGGAGTTCAGTCGACACTGCGGGTATTAATTGCTTATCAATCCTTAGGGCAGGGGCTAAAAATCCTAAATGTAGGATTTCTTCTATACGAGGTTCGATACTTATACCGCTCGACACTTTAAGAATGATTAAAGAAATCGAGCGTGGGGCTGACTGTTCCGGTCCACCATAAACTGGGCCAGGCCCAATTGGTAAATTACAAATAGGCCATTATTGATTGCGTTGACCAGTCAACAGAAGGTAGCTTCTTGGAGAAGCAGTCTAACATAATTCAGTTAGGAAACCTTCTAGATTCTTCTGACTGTTAGCCAAATTACGATCTTGCCCTCGCATTGCCTATAAATAGAATTGAGGACGATATGATCAGGGGACCAACTTTTGAGATTCCTGACATCAGTACACACACTCTCTCTAAAACACACACTCTCTCTCTTTCTTACTTTTTTCTCTCTCCTCCCTTTGCTGACTTAAGCATCGGAGGTGGTCCCCAGGGTGCAAACCCCTGGCCCTCTGACTGCTTTTTCTCTCTCTCCTCGCGCATCTCCGGCGTGTTTCCGGCGAAGTAATCAAGAACTGGCAAACAAGATTTTAATTCCCTATTTTTAGATTCTAGGTTTTCGATACCTTGAACAGTACCAATTATACTACATTTGCACATTTTTAATTTAATTACTATTTTAAAAATTATACATAGTAAGAATCGAACACAAGATCTATTCTATTAGATAAAAACACACTTACCATCTCAACCAATTATTATTAGTGATTTAAATGTTCACATATTTTTATATGAACCCTTCAATGTTCATTGTTTTTTTTTACTTTAAATGTTTAGTTGCGTTGCATTTTCTATCTTCATATGGAGTACTACATTTCTTGAATTTGATGACATCTTTTCGAATAATACAAAATTTCATCAAGTCATTTTAATATTTTATACAAACAATCACAAATTATATAAAAAAAATTATGAAATTTATAATGTTGTTCAATAACTTTATATTTAATGACGACCTAGGTCATCGCCCTGGCCAAACCACTAGTTGTATTTTAAAAAAATAAAGAAGAGTTAATGTGAGAATGAAAGGAAAAAGGAATTTGAAGAGATCGATTATAATAAATTGGCAAATTGATGTGAGAAAGCGTGAGAGAAGAGATTAGAGGGAGCTAAGAGGTGCCATGTGTCACATATATGTTTGGAGTGAGAGCTTTAATATAATAAATATAGATATAGATTATTACAGTTCGATTTGATTTAAAAAATGACCAAACCTTATTTTGTGGTTTGGTGTTGTTTGATAATCAAACTGCATGAAACCGGACCGTATTGATCACTACTNCTTCAATGTTCATTGTTTTTTACTTTAAATGTTTAGTTGCATTTTCTATCTTCATATGGAGTATTATATTTCTTGAGTTTGATGACATCTTTTCGAATAATATAAAATTTCATCAAGTCATTTTAATATTTTATGCAAACAATCACAAAATATATAAAAAAATTATGAAATTTATAATGTTGTTCAACAACTTTATATTTAATGACGACCTTGGGCATCGTCCGGGCCAAACCACTAGTTGTATTTTAAAAAACTGAAGAAGAGTTAATGTGAGAATGAAAGAAAAAAGGAATTTGAAGAGATTGATTATAATAACTTGGCAAATTGATCTGAGAAAGCGTGAGAGAAGAGATTGGAGGGAGCTAAGAGGTGTCATGTGTCACATATATGTTTGGGGGTGAAAGTTTTAATATAATAAGTATTGATATAGATATAGATTATTACAGTTTGATTTGATTTAAAAAATGACCAAACCTTATTTTGTGGTTTGATTTTGTTTGATAATCAAACTGCACCAAACCGGACCGTATTGATCACTACTCATATGTTTGTTAAATCAAAGGAACATGACAATTCTTAATTTATCGACAAATAAACAAGTAGGAGTGTAGGACGTTACAAAAGATTCAAATCCATCATAAACTCCACATAAATTAAGACGAGAAAGGTATTCCTTCGATTTTTCTCTATCCTAATAAAAAAATTCGTTACATTTATATTATTATTATTATTATTATTATCCACTTTAAAAAGCACCAACACGGTCACCACCACAACCCACACAAGTCCAATTAGTCCCCCTTAATCTTCCCAGTGACCCCTCAGCCCCCCACCACCACGTACTCTCACCCGAATTCCCATTTTTACCCTCCCACGTTTCCCTTAAATATCTCCCTCTCCTCCCCACTCTCACTCCCCCACTCCCTCCAATCACACCTCGCCACGTTACTCCCTCCTCCCACTCACAGCGCGCGTTGCTGTAATTGCGCGTGCGCGTGAGACTACGCAGTTTCGTACCCTCATATCTCACCAAACTTATTATTTTCCCTTCTAAAACTTTCCGCCGCGATATGAAATGGTAGTAACAGGCATTGAGTTTTGTGTTGTTAATTCGTTGTGGGATAGGTATAGACAAAGTAGTCATCGGGGGTCGCTGTGAAATAGGGACAAAGAGTTCAATATGATTGGGTCTGAGAATGGTGGTGTGTAGTTGAGGATTTAAATTATTAACGCGCTGTAGGTGGGTGCGACTTTCACAAGTTCGAAAGGGTGGGAAGTCCTTTTGGGGCACTAGGTTAGTTTTGGTGGTTTTTCTAGGTTTGTTAAATGGTTTCTGCTTTGGGACTTGTGTATCAGAATCTTTAAAGAGTATACTCCCTCTGATGTGTATAATGGTGTTTGTATAGGAATTTAGCGCATTTTGTTGAGAGGATACGTGTGTAGATGTTTGGTGTTAGAGATGAGTTGTTGTGAATAAAAAATATATTTATAGGAAGAGACCCCCCCCACTATTCACAACATGAGAAGATCTTTTAAAATTTCCGCGTTAACATAGTTAAGTCAAAATATAGTCCATGTGGGATCTTGTTGCACGGGGGACGGCGAGATTTGTGTCTTGTAGTAGTAACGGGGGGGAATAGGATATCGAATCACAAGAAACATGGCACAGGCTTAAATTGGGTCGACACATAAACAAGTAGGTAGTTACAAAAGATTCATCATCGTAAACTCCACCGATAAAACCTTAGACGAGAAAAGGTATTCCTTCGATTTTTCTCTATTCCTATAAAAATTCGCGTTACATTTTATATTATTATTATTTCCACTTTAAAGCGTACTCCCACACACGGTCCACACCACAACCACAACAAGTCCAATTTAGTCCTTCTCGCGCTAATATCACACCATCACACTTAACAACTCTTCGAGAGATTGACCCCCTCGCGTCAGGGCACCCGGTGCCAGACTCACGTACTCTAACCCGAATGGTACTCCCATGTTGTCACCACTCCCACTTTCACTGTTGAAGTGATCTCCCGGGGCTCCTCGCGCGTGCACCCCACCGTCTGCAGTCCCCCCCTTCTCTCTGAATCAAAACTTCTGCCAGTGCCACGTGCCCGCTTCCCATCACGAGACAGCGGGTCAATGTTTAACGTTGGCTTGCTAATTGCGCGATCGCAGCGTTGGAGACTGGGACGCAGAGTATCGTCGTACCTCTCCAGGGATCCTCGCAAACTTATTATTTATCCCCTTGCTAAAGAAGCGTATTTCCGCCTTCCAGAAGCTCTCAGCCATACAACCGAACTTTAATATTTTTCCTTCATTTCCAATTTTGACCTCGCAATTGTGGTAGAATTTCCGTTCGTCACCACGCTTACATTTGTCATTTGGCACATTCTTCCGTCCTCATCAATCCTCCTGCTTCTTT
Organism: Bassia scoparia; assembly: GCA_008642245.1. Classification (NCBI taxonomy): domain Eukaryota; kingdom Viridiplantae; phylum Streptophyta; class Magnoliopsida; order Caryophyllales; family Amaranthaceae; genus Bassia; species Bassia scoparia. The sequence continues at coordinate 47,629 of SNQN01003251.1, forward strand.
CTACTGCTTCGTTGGTTGTAACCAGGAGAGAGAATGAGAACAGAAGAGTAGCGACAAAGATGGGGGAAAGTGGTGAGAGACTTGATTTTACGTAATATATGACGGACCGTCGCCCTCTCTTTGGAGAGAAGCTTACTTCCGCGTTTCGATGGGTTTCCCCACGCTACGTTCGAAATGCAGGTCGCTAAGGCTTTTTTCTTGTGTTTTGGACCTCTTAATAGGCGAGATAATATGTACACTTCTGACGCTCTCAAGTGTCTCCTAAACAAATCTATGTACACTTGAGATACCTTTCCTCTGTAAACTTCACGATTTGTTCTCGGAGAAATGAATTTCTCAGGTATATTTTCTTAAACTTTTTTTTTTCCTCTCCACCAGTAATTCCTTCTATTCAGTTTTATTTTTGGTTGTTTTTTTTTTTTTTTTTTTTTGTAAGTGTTGGTGTGTTTTGGTTCTGATGAGTAATTTTTTAGTTTGACACACTTATTTGAATTTGATATATTTTCGCGTCCTAATCCTAACTGGAAACGCTCGTTGATTGATTTTGCCCATGTATTATAGTCAGTCTCAATAATAAATTAATCTAGTTAAATTAAAACTTAATGAACGAATGGTATGTCTTATTTCGATCGCTCGTTTCGCTATCTTATTTTTCTGTGTCTTTTTTCGTAAGTTTGTACACTTTTACTATTCAGTTCTCTATTTTGCAATAATTTTTGGATTATAATTGTATTGAGGTGGACTGGTTTGATGCGGCTGACTTTGGGTGTTGGATGAATGATTATTACTAAGGGTTGGATCAGAATTTTCTTTATGTTTTAGGTATCTTGTTATATGGAGTGATTTCCGACTGTATTATTACTTTGTTTATTTTGGCTTTTTGAGAGACATCTCGGTCTAGGTGGCAGATGGTACCTAGTGATAAGCGGTTGGATGTTGCCATATTGTAATTAAGGTATCACGTGCTTCGAATAGATTCTGTGTGTTTCAGATACGTTTTATTATCTCACATGTGGACGAAGCTCTGTAGTTTATACTAGAGGTTGATAGTTTGATTAGATGGATGCTTGTTTTTTTCTTATTGTGTTGTGTGTCTTGGTAAATGTAGCTCTGACAACTTCTATGTATACAATCATTGGAACATTTGCTTTCTTGTGGACGACTACGAATTCGACTTTCTGAGTTGTATGTCACAATTATATTATGTCTGATGTATAGGTGATTACATTTTCTGACCTTTTGTTTAGATCCATAGGTATTAGATGCCTGTTTAAAGGGTGTTGTCATAAGACTGTATTGTTGGTACCCTTTTAATTATATGGTTGTATTTGTGGGTTGAGCTTGTTGCCAAAAAAAAAAAAAAAAAAAAACATCGGGTTTGCTTTGGTTGGTAATGGAGAGGCTAAACTCTGACATGAACCATGATCATATGTAAGTTTCGTTGATCTATCTGCTCATCTAGTTTATTGTATTGGTTTTTTTGTTGCTTGGCATGCTTATTAGTTGCTGTGTTGATTTGTTGAGTGGAGGTGATGTGCTTAGCTTCCACATCTTTGTGGAGAAAGCTTCTTTTTTTGGTATTTTCTTTCTGTTGAATCTTATGGATTGGTGATAAGTTTGACTTTCTGAGAGGCCAGTAGTAAACGTGTACAGCTGTGTATGTTATATGGGGATATTTTTTGAGTGGAAAGTTAATTAAGTGCTTAAGCAAGTTAGAATTTATGTCTTCTTGGTGGGGTTTTGTGTC
>SNQN01003252.1:13704-63331 GCA_008642245.1 Bassia scoparia
TCCGGTCTTGTTTAAGCATGATATACAGTGTGATAGAAATATATATACTAATATATACATCACCATGAGAAAATACATAAAATGAAAAACATTATATAATATAATGTACGCCATCTCACCTTGTCACTGCTAATCAAATTATTGTTAGTTTAGATCGAATAAAACGATTAAATGAATAAAACGATTCGTTGAAGATGGCTATACAAAACACAAAGAGATGTTAGTAATGACTAAGCAATAAAACATAGCATGAAAATTAAAAGGTACAATGAAATTAACGAAAGTGAAACACTTAACCCTACTTATTTACGTGAATCAAATAAAAATGAGTTCTACATTGTGTTGATTTATTGAAACTCGCAATAATAATTAGTCAATTAGTGACAAAGGAATTAAGTAGAGTCAAAAGATGTTTAGGTGAGTAATCTCAGATTTATACCCTGATTTCGCTTGTTGAATCGAAACAGAATCGATGCTTAGAACTCAGAAAGAATGTGTTTAGAGTGTTTGAGAGAGTGAGAGAAGAGAATACAAAAGTTAGGGACAGAGAGAGACAGAATAGACGTGTCCGGAATGAGCAAGGCAGGCACATATTTATAGGCACGAGGGCAGAGGAGCAAGAAAAACCCTAGCGTATACACGCAGGAGGCTGCGTATATACCAGGAGGCCTGCGTATATACGCAGGGGGCGCTGCGTATTATAACGCAGGCCTCTGCGTATATACGCAAGCCTCTGCGTATATATTTCCAAAACTCGAAAGATATTTTTGATTTCCTCCGATTTTATTTCGTGATTTGCCTTATTCGACGCACCTAACACCCTTGCTCTCCAACAGGAGTCTAAAGTGTTCTAGAAGGTTCCACGTATTTTCGGAGTATTTTTTTGTATTTTGTATTTTTTTGTATTTTCTGCGTATAAAAATTATAAAAATATAGAAAAATAAAGAAAATCAGAAAAATAATCTAAAAAATAAAGAAAAATTATGGAGATACCAATATAAATTATTTAAAAAATCTAAATAAAATAATTAAAATAAATAAAAGAAAATATTTTTGCCCCTTTGGTTTGTCCTTTGCTCAATAGTTCCGAGTACGACATCACTGTATTTCCGATTTTTGTGGTTCAAAGAATCTTTTTAAGTCGAAACATCGCGAAACGCGGGTATGTTCTTCATCGCTGATTACTCTTTGGGGAGACATTTTCAGTGTCCTACAAAGCCCTTCCACTTTGACTGCGTCTGGAGAGACGATAGTCTCGTAAGCCATCAAAGTATCGATTCCGGGACGGAGAGCAAAACTCAAGACGTTCTGCGATCCTTGAGTCAGCCCTTTTTCCGCGATGTACTGCAAAACAAAGTTAGTTTAATTAGCCGTTGTCCCGTGCGTCTGAGGTCCTTCGAGCAATCATTACTTCGTTCGGCTGACTAGGAGAATGCAGTGCGCGTCTCAGCTTTCCGAGGAAATGAGCATGACATGAAAATGAAGCCCTAATTCAGGATAAGGACTACTTGGGACGCATAGGTCTGTTTTTATGTCTAGCGAAATTTGCATGCAATGTTGACCTGTAAACTTCTGACTTGATATGAGAGAGAGGCAAGAGTCATTGATTTTGAAAGAGATTGAATTCGAAAGGGCCTTGTCTAGGTCTGGTTTGAGACATGATTGTAGAGAGTCTTGTTTGGAATGAGTAATAAAAAAAAAAAAAAAAAAGAGTAGAAAGAGAAGAAAAAGAGGAAAGAGAAAGAAAAAAGAAAAAAAAAAAAAGGAGAACACGAAAAAAGAAAAAAAAGAAAAAAAAAAAAGAAAAAAAAAAAGAGAAGGAAAGGGGAGAGAAGAGAAAAAAGAGAGAGAGAAGGAAACAAAGGGAGAGGAAGAGAAAAAAAAATAGAAAGAGAAAAACAAAAAAAAGAAAAAAAAAAAAAAAAAAAGGTAAAAAGAAAAAAAAAAAACAGAAAGGAAAGTTCTTGTCTAGATCTGTTTCTAGACATGATTTGAGAGAGCTTTGAATTTGAAAGGGTCTTGTCTAGGTCTGGTTCTAGACATGGTTTGAGAAGTCATTGAATTTGAAGGTCTTGTCTAGGTCTGGTCTAACATGATTTGAGAGAGTCTTTGAAAGGGCTTGTCTAGGTCTGTTCTAGACATGTTTGAGAGAGTCATGAATTTGAAGGGTTTGTCTAGGTCTGGTTCTAGACATGATTTGAATGGGCCTTGAATTTGAAAGAGTCTTGTCTAGTCTGCTTCTAGACATGATTTGAAAGTGTCTGCTAGGTTGATTCTAGACATGATTGAATTGAGCTTTGAATTTGACAGAGTCTTGTCATGTCTGGTTCTAGACATGATTTGAATGTTCTTGTGTAGTCTGGTCTAGACATGATTTGAAAGAGTCTTTGGATTGAATGAGGCATTGTTTTGGCCTAATGCTAGAGCGAGGTAAGTGACCTAAGTCTGGATTGGGTCGCAGCATAAGCTGGTTAATGCTAGAGCAACTTGAAATTGAATGTGTCAACTGGAATTGGACGGAGAGATGTCTAGTTCAGATTTAGGATCACCTCGAGGGTACATAGTGCTGGTTTTATGCCCTAGTTCTTGAAGGCTCGGTACGGTGGTTGAAACCGAAAAGTGACATATCTAGTCTGGTTAAGACATAAAAGGACGATACTAGAGTCTATCTAGTACCAAGTGCCAATTGAAGAAGGTCATTTGAAGAGTGATTAGAGAAGGGTGACATTTGGACGAGACTATGGTTGACTCGGACGTGACTTGACTTAACATTGGCGAGACAGTGACTTTGATTGGAAAGAGACAGGTCCAAAAGTGATTTTCAGGATTCCACTTGATAGCAAAAGACTTGAACACGTAATAGGCCTTAGAGGACAAGAACCCCAACTAGAAATTAAGAGCCATGATGAAACGAGCCCCCAGCGAGACTTTGAGACAACGTGGTTACGGCTTGAGTCACATAGGAAGTGGATAGATTGTATGGATGAGTCCCCAACAAGATGTACTAACCCAAAGGTCAGGTGGCTTTACTTCTTTGGGATGAGTCAATGAGTCCTTGAAGGTGACCAAAGATGGGCTATGGTTCGAGAAATAAAAAGGGTCAATTTGTGGCTAAGGGTCAAAGATGTGGCTAGATGCGAGGTTGGCTAATGATGTAGGTTCAAGCATGAGTCTATGTGGGTTCTAGATTGGCAAAACATTATCAAATTCTTAGCAAAGCAAAGCACCTCAAAGGCCTCAAACGATTTAAGTTAATGCGGTCGAACCTCGAGAAGAGGCTTCCTACGTATCTTACGAATCAGACCACCGTAGTTCTGATGGCGATTTGACAATGCCTCGTGTGAGAGGGCTTTTTGGTTGTAATGTGAGGCTGGTGGTTTGAGGTGAAGAGGCTCGATGATTATGAAGTGACCCACGGTGCGCAGCGTGCTTTTTAGACTTTTGATTCTTTTATTTGAATTGGGCTTTGAGCTTTGGATTGCATTGGATTTTGACATTGATTGCATTGATGACTGGCATTAACTTGATTTTTGCTTTTTTTTCCTTTTTTTTTTTGCACATCTTTTCTACGCACCGTTTGATCCAAAGGTAGGTAGATGTGGGCGATGAAAGAAAGATGGCTGAATGATAGTGTTTATGGCTCGAAGGTTGTAAGGACTTTGATTTGATGTGACGAAGGGAATGGAAGGAAGAGGTTATTTGTGGAGCTACGAAGGAAGGCCTCCTTAGGCATTGTCCAATTTCAACAATTAATCAGTATTAGATTAAACCAATTGAGGCCAATGAGTGTTGAGACTTGCATAGAATTAGAAAACATTTGCCAAAAACAGAAAGCAACGAGTCATTTTATTGATGAATGAAAATTGAAAGTACAGGGTTATTTTATAGGAAAAGACTACATAGACTCAAAGACATGAATGAAATGGACATATACTAGACTAGGACTCTATGACTCAACTAGAGAAGCCGCATGGATCATTGATCCGCACCTTGGGGTAACTCATGAGGCTTTGATGGTAGTGGTGTTGGATGTTTTCCAGTTGGGCCAAGGAGGTAAAGGATTAGGCTTTTTTTTGTGTAAGATCAGGTCAAGAGACATGCGCCTTTGTGTAGGTAGGAGTGATTCGTTCTGTCTATCTGTTTTAGTCAGTGCCTCTTACCTCTGGGCCCAATGCAAGTCACAAGTCTTGCTATCTGCTGAAATCAAGAAATTACACTTTAGAACCTAGAGACAAAAGATTGGTCTACTTGACAAACTCTTAAGAAAACCTAACTCAGTCTTAAGTTCTGGACTTAAGGAACTGAACTCGAAAGTAACTTGAATTGCCTACTCCTAGACCTAACTATACATTAAGGTGCTAGGTTGAAATTTGAAAGGGACTGATGGCCTTGAATTGAAGTTGGACCTGAGTTTGAAAGTGTCTAATTGACCAACATCATTTTGGGTTCTCTTAAGGTTTGAGCTTGAAATGGACTAGTATAAGGCGTAAAGTCGGCCTAATTTAGTTTAAGGTTCTCGACCTATGCTTAACTAAGAATTGAGACAATAATGGGTTTATGGATGGACCTAAGTTCAGTTTAGGTCATTGGGCCTGACAGGGAATGGGTCTAGGATAGTCTTAATTCAGTTTGGGACATTTAAGACTTGAACTGGGCCTGTGGACCGAACTAGGGGCATGAATGGTCTTGGGCTAGAGTGAGAGTTTGAAGATGGGCTAAGGCAAGGGCTGAGCTAACTGAACTGGAAGAAAGGTCACAAGCACAAGCAATTGATTGAAACAGAGTCCAAATTTACTCACTAGTCAGATCTAAGTGAGCTATAGGTCGGCTTGGTTAAGTCGATAGTGTACCACGCCTAAGGGTAGAGCTGGGTCCAATTCACCACCACAACATTGTGATGTATGGCCGAGATACCTTATATACACGCATCCAGTACACGTGCATACGCGGATGGGCGGATGGACTTGCCTTAGCCATGCGATCCATTAACCACATGCAACCAAGTAAAATCCCCTTAAGGTGACCTCGAGCATAGAACATGCCATATTAAGACCAAGGTGCCTAAGACATGACCCTATTCGAAGGTCGCAAGCAAAAATTCAATTAGTTATGATATGAACTACGAGACTTTCAAGTCTTCCACTCACCAAATGAATTATCCCCAGTGAAGTCGCCAAAACTGTAGGCTCGCCCGCTTAGGGGCGTGACCTCAGCTTCAGTGTCATGGAATTGAGCATGGATCCGCATGTGGAATGCGTTGGGTGTGTTGTCGAGTCAAGGGATCGCTACCGTGCCTATATAGGTTATCACGGACGCCTGAAACATTGTGGCAAACTAGTGCCCCACAAATAGGTCCAGTAACCAAAGTGTGGGTTCGGGGACATGTAGGATTGAATCAGTAACCCAATCGCCCGCATGTAGCGGCCTCTACTCGTCTCATTGTAGTTCCATGAGTCATAACAATTGAATTCAAGAAAACTTATCGATTGATTTGAAGCGCACTAATTTGGTGGTTGCTATTAGTAACAAACCAAGACTTCTACAATGGACAAGGCGATCATTTTTGATTGTTAGTCATATTAATAAGGTGCTAGAAAACCGGTCGTCCATGATTACTGCATTAATGTGACAAGCAATTGAATTCTGGTCTTGTTTAAGCAATATATACAGTGTGATAGAAAATATATATACAATATATACATCCACCATGAAATACATAAATATGAAAAACCATATATATATATGTACGCCATCCTCACCTTGTCACTGCAATCAATTATGTTAGTTAGATCGAATAAAACATTAATTGAATAAAACATTCGTTGAAGATGGCTATACAAAACACAAAGAGAATGTTAGTAATGACTAGCAACAATAAACATAGCAATGAAAATAAAAGGTACAATGAAATTAACGAAAGTGAAACATTAACCCTACTTATTTACGTGAATCAAATAAAAAGTGAGTTTCTACATTGTGTTGATTAATTGAAACTCGCAATAATAATTAGTCAAATTAAAAGTGACAAAAGAATTAAGTAGAGTCAAAAAGATGTTTTTAGGTGAGTAATCTCAGATTTATACCTGATTCTGCTTGTTGAATCGAACAGAATCGATGCTTAGAACTCAAGAACGAATGTGTTTAGAGTGTTTGAGAGAGTGAGAGAGAGAATACGAAGTTAGGGACAGAGAGAGACAGAATAGACGTGTCCTCGGAATGAGCAAGGCAGGCACATATTTATAGGCACGAGGGGCACGAGGAGCAAGAAAAACCCTGCGTATATACGCAGGAGGGCTGCGTATATACGCAGGAGGCCTGCGTATATACGCAGGAGACCTGCGTATCTACGCAGGTCTACTTATATACGCAGGTGGCCTGCGTATAAACGCAGGGGGGCTGCGTATATACGCAGGCCTCTGCGTATATACGCAAGCCTCTGCGTATATATATTTTCCAAAACTCGAAGATATTTTGATTTCCTCCGATTTTATTTCGTGATTTGCATTGATTCGACGCACCTAGACACCCTTGCTCTCTAACCAAGGAGTTCTAAAGTGTTCTAGAAGGTTGCACGTATTTTCGGAGTATTTTTTGTGTATTTTGAATTTTTTTGTATTTTCTGCGTATAAAAACTTATAAAAATCATAGAAAAATAAAGAAAAATCAGAAAAATAATCTAAAAATAAAGAAAAATTATGGAGATCACCAATATAAATTATTTTAAAAAATCCTAAAAATAAAAAATAATAAAAGAAAATATTTTTGCCCCCTTTGTTTGTCCTTTGCTCAATAGTTCCGAGTATGACATCACGTATTTCCGACTTTTGTGAGTTCAAAGCATCTTTTCTAAGTCGAAACAATCGCGAAACGCGGTATGTTTCATCGCTGATTACTCTTTTGGGGAGACATTTTCAGGTGTCTACAGTACCTAGTGAGATCGTATATGATAACGGCTCACAATTTATTAGCAACAAAACTAAAGACTTCTATAAAACAAATGGAATATAACGTTAACAATTGTCCACTCCTAGGTACCCACAAGCTAACGGGCAAGATAAGTCCATTAATAAATTAATAATAAACGGAGTAAAAAGGCGATTAAAAACAGCTAAAGGAAAATGGCCTAAAGAGCTACCTAACATTCTTTGGGCTAATAAGACCACCCCTAGGGTAGCTACTGGACAAACCCATTTCTCACTTGTGTATGGTTGTGAATCTACCCTACCTGCAGAAGTTGTTGTACCTATAGCGAGATATGGGCTCCTGACCCTAGAAGCTAACCAAGGAGAATTACAGATGAACATAGCTACCATCAAAGAACTCCGAGAGACAGCTAGCATCAGGATGGCTGCTTATCATCAGAGAGTAGCCAAAAGCTTCAACAAAAAGGTTAAAGCTAGGACATTTGTAGTTGGAGACTGGGTACTTAGAAAAGCATTTCCAAACACCCAAGAGCAGACCGTTGGAAAGCTAGGAGCCACATGGGAAGGCCCATACCAAATAAGCAATGTATTTGGAAATGGAACATACAGGTTGACCACACCTGATGGAAATGAAGTACAAAGAAGCTGGAACGCTTGTCACATAAAAAGATATTGTGTTTAAGATAACACACAATAGTAGCTAGCCCGAAAAAGTACTTTGCTCGAAAAATGTAAAAAGCCATGTAAATACATGAACGAATGAAATTGTACCCACGAATGTGGCTAGCTGAAGAGTTTTGCATGCGTAAATAAAAAGTGTGAAGTTGCCAAATTGAAAAGCAAGAAGAAATAGAAGTGAAAATACTTTCTAGCAATCCAAGCAGTTATAAATACCATATAATATATAAAATTCTAGTTGAAATGCAAGTTCATGAAACTAATCCACCCATAAAGTGGGAAATATTTACAAGAAAACAAAGGTTGACTATGCATCAATAGAAACAAAATATCCAAATAAGGCTGCACATGCCGCGGCCATAGCCCAAAAACAAGTGAAATGATTAAATACTAAAAGTGTTTTTCTAGCAGGTTGGCTACTCAGCAGCAGGAGCCTCCATGCTGCCTTCAGCAGGACCTCCTTCAGCTACCTCACCACCTGCATTCACCTGGTCCAAAGGATTGCCCACGCTGGCAGCATCATCAAGCATCCGAGCAAGGTCAGGAATTGGACGAAGAGTACCCGAGTAGCCTGAGAAGCATCCTCTATAATAGAGGAAAGCCCAACAGCATCTTTGGTTGAGTGGTAGAATCAAGCAGCTTCTTCCTAAACTCCTCATCCTCCAAGTCCTTCATGTCACCTAGAGACCCAACATATGCATCAATGTTGGCAGTCAGCTCGGCATCCAGATGCCTGTTGAACTTGATCTTCCACGACACTTTGGCCAGCTCCGAGATTAGTGTATCCGGCTTGTCCTGGCGAGCCACAACGATAGTTTCCTACAATCGAGTATTGGTATCGGTGGTCCTAACAGCTGCAAGTTCCAACTCCTCCCTCTTTCCCTTCTCGGTGTCCACAGGTTTCTCCAGCTACTTCTTCTCAACTAACTAGGTAGCCTTCTCTTTTATCAGATGGGCCACCTGACTTGTAAGGTCCTCAGCTCGCTTCTACAGGGTAGCTGAGCTGCGGATATGTGGCCTAGAAGCCAGAACGTTTTGCAGTGCCTGTATGATCAGGTGAGCCCCGTTGTTCAACACAGTATTAGGATCGTGCCCCTTCAAGCGGGTGGATGCAGTAGGAAAGTGTAGCTGATCTGCTTCAGGCTAGATTTCGCAAGCTGTCCCCTTATTTTCAAGGTAATCCTTGAGAAAACACAGGTTGACACCACTTGGGAAAGATGTGTTGGTCACCCAATAGCCCTCTTCCTCACGTCAGCAGCGATAGGAGGTACGTCCAGAACAACCTCAGACCTAGACTTGACAACTTGAACCTTGGCAGCGGACTCAGCACCACCAGAAATAGAAGACTTCCTCTTCTTGGAAGAGAGAGCCCTCATCTCATCAATGGACATGGACAAACCTGAAAAATGCGCGCCATGAGACGATGCAAAATAATTCTAAGGAAAATAGATCCACTATGACCTTTAGCTCACCTGAAGCCATCTCGGCTGGATTAGGTAGGTCAACAAACTTGCGAAGCTCTGGTTCGTTACTAAAAAATGTTTCCACCTTAGCAAAGTAACCGTGGAATCGACCACAATCAGTAACCACATTTGCAACAAAAAAAACATAGTTCAAAACCACAAATACATAACCTCACAAGATCACAAAATAAACAAAACAAAAGAAGCCTATACCTCCACTATTCCAACCGTCCACTAACCAAACAAGGTCCGAACCCACAGACTCTTTCAATACAAAAAAGAACCTAGCCTTCAAACCCTTGTATGAAGCCTCAATTCCCCCAACTAAGGCAACCTTATCTGTTTTAAGCTTCAGAGTGAACCTGGCATTGGCGATTTTCTTAAGCAAATAAGTGTGGCAGAGGTCCAGATAGGTGAAAGGGGATTCCCATGATTTAGTTAAGTACGTGGACGATTACYCTTCAAACCCTCTAAAACTTAGGCTGAAATTGCCAAGGACTCAATCGAAATTGACTAATGACAGAACGAATCAGAGGAGTAAAAAGGTAAGAATAACCCAGAAGGAAAGGATACTCATCAAGACAGACATGGCCTGGGGGCACTTTTTTCGCCTATCAGAAGGTGAAGGAGCGATGAGAACCGCCTCATTAGGAAAACCACCCCACAACGTGATTTTGGCAAGGTCCGCCTTAGTGATCGTGCTTTCTATGTCTTTGTTCGGTCTTCCCATCTCCTAAATGAAGCCCTAAGATGAACACACTCAGACCGTTTCCTAGCAGATTGTTTAAAGCGGGGCATGGAAAGAAAAAAAGCAACGAAATGAAAAACACGAGAAATGAAAAAGACTTGAGAAAGTTGAAGCGTCCTAAAGAAGTGATCATAGAGGTATGAAAAACTAAGGAACGATCATAGGAAATGAGAAGTTGAATGAACAGAAGAGAGAAATCGAAGAGGAAAAGGAATAATGTCKGAGAAAAGGTAAAAATTTGAAATAAATAATGGAAGTTGTAACAAGTTACTTGAATTGAATGTTGTAAGAACGTGGAGTAAATGGGCAAGTAGGGTTTGAATTGGCAAAAGTTGTCAGAGGCAAAAAGACCAAATTACCCTTCATTCAGTCAGACTTAATGAAGACCAATTTTGGGGGCAAATGTTGTACCCGATTCCAAGTACACCCGGTTCAAGCAGCTAGGCGATGAATCAGTAAACAACTACTTGCGGAAAATAAGGAGCCGACTATTTCTGCATCAGCTAGCCAAATGGCTAGGAAAGCAGTTGAGGAATATACGGCACAGGATCAGGGCTAAAAGATAGCTTAGCTCAATAGGGTTTAGCTATTATAAATACGAAATAATGTAATCAGTACAGGGTCATTCAATCGATTATATGATCTCTTTCTATATTCCAGAACTAGAAATATCCTAAGTTTGTAAAGTCGATAAACGAGCCTATTCAGGGCCTAAAGTCATAGTGGATTGGTGGCCTCAAAGCTACCCGCAATTTTCTTCCCGATTTTGGTTTCCGCGTCACCATCTCTGTGTGTTCTTTCTATTTATGTACTTTAATTGTTTAAATTATCTTGATATCATCGAACGAATTAACTTATCTAGTTGGATGTCTGGATCCTAGCTAGCTCGATTAGCCGTCTAGCTAAAAATCGCATAAACATATATCATCCAGGATTAGATGTAGGATTAGATATATATATACATATATACATATATATATATATATATATATATATATATATATATATATAGATATATATATATATAGATATATATATATATATATATATATATGTATTTCGAGATGGACAGTCACGATTTAATCTATGTATATACTTGTATTTCAATCTGGGGTACATTGAAGTTTTAAAGGGGTACACGTGTACTGTTCATTAACAGTAGCTGAATGTCTTGTGTACGTACCCCTTTACAGTTTGTATATACCCCTTAAAATGTAAAATGTACCCATTTATTTTGGTTTTCAGGTTTTCATTGGATCCTGACTCTGTATATATATATATATATATATATATATATATATATATATGCCCCCTTCCTAACGAATTAAAGGAAACAAAATTTTCTAACTAAGTTTAAGGAATTAATTAGTCACAAGTGTAATGCAAGGCCCTAATGTAATCAGTTACTAATTTAATCAGTCACCAAACACGAACACCACTGTTATCCATTGCACCACCACTATCTACCATTCTGCCATTACTTCTCAACACGATGACCACCTTGTAGAATTGTGTAAATCTCCTTGATGGAGTCCTTNGAGAAAAGGTAAAAATTTGAAATAAATAATGGAAGTTGTAACAAGTTACTTGAATTGAATGTTGTAAGAACGTGGAGTAAATGGGCAAGTAGGGTTTGAATTGGCAAAAGTTGTCAGAGGCAAAAAGACCAAATTACCCTTCATTCAGTCAGACTTAATGAAGACCAATTTTGGGGGCAAATGTTGTACCCGATTCCAAGTACACCCGGTTCAAGCAGCTAGGCGATGAATCAGTAAACAACTACTTGCGGAAAATAAGGAGCCGACTATTTCTGCATCAGCTAGCCAAATGGCTAGGAAAGCAGTTGAGGAATATACGGCACAGGATCAGGGCTAAAAGATAGCTTAGCTCAATAGGGTTTAGCTATTATAAATACGAAATAATGTAATCAGTACAGGGTCATTCAATCGATTATATGATCTCTTTCTATATTCCAGAACTAGAAATATCCTAAGTTTGTAAAGTCGATAAACGAGCCTATTCAGGGCCTAAAGTCATAGTGGATTGGTGGCCTCAAAGCTACCCGCAATTTTCTTCCCGATTTTGGTTTCCGCGTCACCATCTCTGTGTGTTCTTTCTATTTATGTACTTTAATTGTTTAAATTATCTTGATATCATCGAACGAATTAACTTATCTAGTTGGATGTCTGGATCCTAGCTAGCTCGATTAGCCGTCTAGCTAAAAATCGCATAAACATATATCATCCAGGATTAGATGTAGGATTAGATATATATATACATATATACATATATATATATATATATATATATATATATATATATATAGATATATATATATATAGATATATATATATATATATATATATATGTATTTCGAGATGGACAGTCACGATTTAATCTATGTATATACTTGTATTTCAATCTGGGGTACATTGAAGTTTTAAAGGGGTACACGTGTACTGTTCATTAACAGTAGCTGAATGTCTTGTGTACGTACCCCTTTACAGTTTGTATATACCCCTTAAAATGTAAAATGTACCCATTTATTTTGGTTTTCAGGTTTTCATTGGATCCTGACTCTGTATATATATATATATATATATATATATATATATATATATGCCCCCTTCCTAACGAATTAAAGGAAACAAAATTTTCTAACTAAGTTTAAGGAATTAATTAGTCACAAGTGTAATGCAAGGCCCTAATGTAATCAGTTACTAATTTAATCAGTCACCAAACACGAACACCACTGTTATCCATTGCACCACCACTATCTACCATTCTGCCATTACTTCTCAACACGATGACCACCTTGTAGAATTGTGTAAATCTCCTTGATGGAGTCCTTRTATTCATTCCATATATATAGGTCAATACAATATAATGTATATCTATCATATACCATATTTACACAAAAATAGATCCACAAAATATGCAAGATAATATTCCTATATTATCTATCACACCTGTTGCGGGAACTAATGACAGCATAGACGACTTGGAGCTCGATGTTAAAAGCCTCGAAGATCAATATCTCAAGGGAAATATCAAAGGGGAAATGTGTCTAATCACTTGTAAGCTAAACTAACACCATTGAGTTGTAAAGCAATATGTGTCAGCTAAGATTATTTGACATAATTAATTAGGATAATTTAGTATTAGAATATTTAAGTAGGATAATAATTATTGCAGTAGGATATCTATTTAGATATTTACTTAGAGCTTTAGATATTTCAGTAGATTATTTTAGAGTTACTATCCTAGGATAATTTATTAGAATATCAATTATTTAGGATATCTAGATAGATTAATTCGTTAAGCCTTATATCTTTAGTTGGGCCTTTATTCTTAGGCAATAAATACAGCAAGAAATTTATGCTTTAGATTATTGAAGGTTTAATAAAAATTCAGTTTGTTTGTTTGTTTTAAAACATCCGATTATTCTCTTTAGTTGGTGAATTATTCCCGTAGGCTCAAACTTTATCGTTATTGTTATTAATTTGTGGGTGTAATTATCCTCTAAACAAATCGATAATTACAAAAAATAGTTAATTCTTTCGTCGTACGATTATAACTTGACAATTATTACGCTAAATCGTCAAGTTTGAGTAATCTCACGCATCATCTTGGTTATCAGAGCTTCAGTTTTAATTTGATTTAATTATTTTTGCATGAGAGCTAACATGGCTGGAGACACTAGCATCGAAGACAAGATGCCTGAGGGCTTAACAGAAGAACAAGCACAAAATTAGCGACGAATCTACAGATTAAGGAATTATCAGCAACAATTAAGGAGATTACAATGATGTTAGCCGAAGAAAGCAAGAAAAAGAAAAAAGACAAGTAATACTCGGGTACTGATACTTCAAGTGATGATGATAGCATAGCAAAAACTTGGAGTAGCACATGTAAGACACTTCAATTTCGGCAGCGATGAAGAGGATTGTCCACATATTCTTACCAGGTCGAATCGAAGACCAGAAGATGATCGGAGCATCAAGCTGGACATCCCCGACTTTCACGGCAGCATGAACAACCCAGAAACATTCTTGGATTTGGTTCAAAGGGCTGAGATTTTATTCGATTATAAAGATTACAATGAACGCCAAAAGTGTAAGGTTGTGAAGTGCAAGTTAGCTGGGTATGCAGGTCAATGGTATGAAAATCTCAAGAAGAAAAAACAGAAGGAAGGACGTGACCGAATTACCACTTGGAAACACATAAGAGACACATGCGCAAGAAATTTGTTCCCTCAGATTATGTACAAGATTTGTACATTCAGATGCAAACATTAAAACAGGGCATCAATAGCGTTAAAGAGTATGTTAACAAGTTTGAGAAACTTTGTATGCTATGCGACTTGGAAGAGCGAGAGGAGCACAAGATTGCCAGGTTCTTAACAGAATTAAACAGAGAGATATCCCAGAGCATGGATTCGCACCCATATTGGAGATTTGAGGACTTGTGCAACGTGGCCATACGGGTGGAGAATAAGGGAAAGAATAAGAAACAAGGTGCTTGGAAATTTAACTCAAAAGGCAGTAAGGGTGTGAAAAATTCAGAAAAGAATAAACGACCAATTCTGAAGGTGATTCCAGCAAAATCCGAGGCCTCGTCACTCTAAGACAACAAGGAGAATAAAAGAAAGTGTTATAAATGTCACGAATACGGTCACATAGCAAGGGAGTGTGTTAACACATGAGTTCTAACCTTGCGTGAGGTACAGGAGATTGAGGACGAGGGGTCCGGCCATCCCCTAATCGACGAGGAGAAGGGAGACATTAGTTACATCGAAGCCGAGACACATAGTCAGATTTTGGTCATTCGACGATCATTAGACACTCAGCTCGATAACCGAGGGGCATGTTAGTGGGAACAAATTTTCACTACTCGATGCAAAGTGCAAGACAAGCTTTGTGATGTGATAATTGATACAAGAGTTGTACCAACATAGTGTCAACTACGTTAATTGAGAAATTACAATACCCCATGACGCCAAATCCTCGCCCATACAAGGTGCATTGGTWAAACAACTCCAACGATATTAAGGTAAATAAACAAGCCCTTGACAATTTGATAGGTTTCCTGAATATAATGGGAGGACAAATGTTTATGTGATTAAAAAGCTTGCATTGCAACCCTTAATCAAGACCCCTGTTTTGTATGAGAATAAACCAAGATCGAGCCATCCTAATTAGCGGCGAGGAATTCGAGGCAGAATATAAAAGGGGCAGCAAGTTCTATTTGTTAATAGCAAGGGAAACTAAGGAGCGAAACCCCAAAGAGCCACCTCCACGGTTGAAAGAACTACTTCACGAATTCTCCGATATTTTTCCCGATGAATTGCCAACAGGTTTGCCTCCTATATGGGGCATTGAGCACAAAATCGACCTCATTCCTGGAGCCCAAATTCCTAACAAGGCAGCTTATCGAAGCAATCCTGAAGAAACTGAAGAGTTGCAACGACAAATAGAGGAGCTAATCGAACGAGGCTACGTACGAGAGTCCATGAGCCCATGTGTCGTACCCACCTTATTGGTCCCTAAAAAGGACGGAAGTTGGCGTATGTGTATCGATAGTCGAGTCGTGAACAACATCACCATGAAATATTGATTTCCTATACCTCGACTCGATGACTTGTTAGATGAGTTGCACGGCTCACAGATTTTTTCGAAAATTGATCTTCGTAGCGGATATCATCAAATTCGAATGCGTGAGGGGGATGAATGGAAAACTGCTTTTAAAACTAAAATTGGGTTGTATGAGTGGTTTGACATGCCTTCCGGACTTACTAATGCACCAAGCACGTTTATGAGACTCATGAACGAGGTATTAAAGGAATTTCTGGGGAAAATTTGTGGTAATATATCTCGATGATATTCTCATCTATTTCCGAAGTCTAGAAGATCACATGACACACCTGAGAAGTGTCTTTAAAGTATTACGACAACAGAAATTGTATGCCAAGGTAGGGAAATGTTCATTTTTGGTCCCAAATGGGACGTTTTTGGGTTACATCGTGTCGAAGGATGGTAGTTCTCCACCTTTTAGTTATCCACTTTTAAAATTCCACCTTTTGTTTTTTTTTTTTAAATTCCCACCTTATAGTTTCAATTCTTAAATTTTCCCACCTCTTAACGGTTATTTAACGGAAGTTACTTGTGGGTCCACTTTGTTTTTATTATTGAAGTCAACAAACTCTTCCCTTTTGACCCCCATTCATCTTCCCCTCTGCTTTCTTACTCCATCATCGTCAGCCTTCTTAATTCGTGTTACTTTGTGAAATAGATAAGTTCTCTTGAAGAATGATTACAGTTTGCAAGAAGCATTACTTGAATCAATCAGGTCTGCTTCCTTTTGATGGTGGTGTAGCAGGTATTAATGTGCAGAAATCTTACTGATATTCTGAATCTATGCCTTCCATATCTTAAGTGTTGCATAAGACACATAAAAGAACAGCTTAATTGTACCTCAAAGACAAAACTCAAGCTATAATATACTGATATTCTGAATCTATGCCTTCCCTCTTGTTTTTATTAGTGCACTTAACAGAGCAATGAGATTAGAGAACAAATTTACCCCCTATAATACCCATCTTAACCCTCGGCGGTTTGGGCTTCAGCCTCGGGTTCGGCCTCCAGAATTCTCCGGCAATCCTCCTCACGAACGCAAGCAGCTTCACTCTCACCCCAGCTGAACGTCGGAACTACCCTCAGCTTCAGACCTCACATCGACGGAACTTCTCGCGGGAGAATCAAAAAGCAGAGCTGAATTTGGAGCCAAAGAGGTTAGACGAAGCCCTAGAAACCATCATCGGTTCTACTCTTTGAATCGGAGAAGAAAAGCGTCGAAATGAGTTTGATTGTAAACCCTAGCGCTGCTTCTTCAACGGCGGACATTGAGTTGAGTGATTTGTCGGAATCGCAATTAGCGCTTACGCAAAATTGAAGCTAAATTAGTAGTTAACAAAATTACAAAATCAATTTTACAGATTAAGATAAGGAAGAGAATATGACAACCTGTGGTAGAACTTTCGACGCCATTGATGATGATGATGAAGAAGAAGAGAGGAGAAGGGATAGAAGGGGAAATGGCGAAAATACCCCTCTATTAACAGATTTTTACAAACCTGTTAAGAGGTGGGGTTTTAAAAAGAATTGGAAACAAAAGGTGGGAATTTAAAAAAAAAAACAAAAGGTGGGAATTTTTAAAAGTTGTAAACAAAAGGTGGTATTATACAAAAACTAGTTCTATCGATTACACCAAGATTGATGCCATAAAATCTTGGCTGATACCTAATAGCATAACTGAGGTTAGTTCCTTTCATGGCCTAGCATCATTTTACAGAAGGTTTGTGAACAATTTTTCTAGCATCGTAGCCCCTATGACCGAGTGTTCAAAGAAAGACAAAGGAAATTTTTATTGGACCAAAGAAGCACGCCCGACTTTTGAGACCATCAAGCAGAAACTATGCGAAGCTCCCTTTCTATCATTACTTGATTTTTCAAGTCCATTCGAAGTCGAGACCGATACAAGCGGCGTTGGTATTGGGGCTGTACTTACTCAAAAGAAGCGTCCAATCGCTTATTTCAATGAAAAACTAGGAGGAGCTAGGCTCAAATACTCCACATATGACAAGGAATTTTATGCTATTGTACGGGCTCTTGATCATTGGAGCCATTATCTACGGTCAAACCACTTTATATTGCATTCGGATCACGAAGACTTAAAATACATACATGGCCAGCAAAAATTAAACACATGACACGCAAAATAAGTTGAATTTCTACAGTCATTCAATTTCTCATCCAAGTACAAGGAAGGAAAGGCCAACATAGTTGCGGATGCTCTATCGAGACGATACTCGTTGCTAGGAATACTAAACTTCAGGTTATTGGGTTTTGAGTTGATCAAGGAATATTATGTACAAGATGCTAAATTCTCAAAAAAAAAATTGAAGGTTGTTTAAAGGGAGCAATTGGAAACTACATGTTACAGGAAGGATGTTGAACCCTATGAATTTTGATGAATGTTATAACAAACCAACTAAGGCAAACTCATAAGTGTTTATCTGATATGTGTGTTAAGTGTTGTGTTTTCAGATGTTTGATGATTCTAGATGTCTTAAAGGAATGATGATAATCTTAGGAGAAGAAAGAAGTTCCCGGGTCTCTTGGATACATTAAGCTGGGCTCAAGGAAGAAGCTCATCMAAAAGGAAGACTCGAGTTCCTTGGCAATTGCCTTACACAGTTTTCGAGACTTTTGGTACAATAAATCTAGGGTTTAGTAATTTTAGATTTATTGTATAGCTTGGCAGTATGGCATGAAATATAAGCTCAGAAGAAAAAGAAGAATATAATATAAGTTTGTGAATTAAATAATTAAAGGATATAATTCAGTGGTTGTAAAGGGAAAAAAAAAACCTAGGTATCTTGTAAATATTTCACAAATAAAATCGTTTTACAAATTGTTAAGAATTATTTTTTGTTTTATTATTTTCTTAAAAACTATATATTATATTATCTTTTGATTTAAACGTTTTAAGTGAGAAATCGTTATTCGATTTTAATGGAAAAATTAATCCTAGAATTATGGAAGTAGTTGAAAACGTGTTTAAGGTGGCTTGATTATCAAGCTAACTAATTGAGAGAAAATAGGAACCTCAACGGGAATAAACTGAAGAAGTGAGATCGTGTGCGTGTGGACTTGGTAGTCAAGTTCCACTAAGCATGACTCCTACAAAATAGGAGTTAATGTGATGGTGGACTTACTGCTTGGCGTCCACGCTTACGAACCTCACTCTATAAATACTCGAGCAAAGAAATATTAAGAGCTTTATTCTTCATGCCAGTGCTAATTCTTAAGTAGAATTGAGTTGTAAAAGTGCTTTGATCTGTTGATTAGAGCAAGGGGTTGTGAGAGTAGTTCATAGCCGAGGGATTCATTGGAATCGAGAGTTTTAGAGTGTGACCAATAGTGGGGTTGGTTGCAAGGGTTCTAGAAGTTCTTCATTGAACTGAGAACGAGGGTCTTAGATTGTAATTAGGTGTTTCAACCTCTTATAATAAAGACGAAGTCCTGTGTTGCATCAGGCCACAGTTTTTCCTCTTGGTGTTTGTCTTAAGAGTTTCTGTGTTTGGAAAATCTCTGATCTCGTGTTTCTCTTGTTAAGTTTCTTTTACTTTCGCGAAAAGTTACTTAAGTTCCTCAAATACAATTCACCCCCCTCTTGTATTGTTCAGTCGATCCAACAATTGGTATCAGAGCTAAGTTCCTCGTAGACAACAGGAAACCCTGAAGAGTGAACTGAACGTTTAGAGCTAGTTGGAAGAATGAATCAACGCAAGAAACATGAAGAAGGATACTCTACTCAGAGACCTCCGATGTTCAATGGAAAATTCTATTCCTAGTGGAAGAATAGAATGGAAATATTCATCAAGGCCGAGAACTACCAAGTATGGCGAGTCATAGAAGTTGGTGACTTCAAAATTACCAAGACGGTAAACAATGAGGTAGTTCCTAAACCTATGTCTGAATTTGATAAAGAAGATTTTGATAAACTTGAACTGAATGCCCTTGCGGTCAAAATCTTACATTGTGGTCTTGGACCCCATGAACACAATCGTGTCATGTGATGCAAGAATGCAAAAGAAATATGGGATTTGTTAGAYATAACACATGAAGGAACAAATGAATTAAAGCGCTCTAAAATAGACTTACTTATGTCTAAATATGAGCGATTTGAAATGGAACCTAAAGAAACAATTKAAAATATGTTCACAAGGTTTACTAACATTACAAATGAATTAGTTTCTCTTGGCAAGAATATTCCTATTGATGAACAGGTAAGAAAGATTCTTCAAAGTCTACCTCAAGATGAGAGATGGAGAGCAAAGGTAACTGCCCTCCAAGAAACCAAGGACTTTACCAAGTTTAATATTGAGCAATTGGATGGATCCCTTATATGACCCATGAATTACATATTGGGTCCAGCACAAGTGAACTCAATAAGGGAAAGAACTTGGCACTGAAAGCTGACGAGTCCTAGGAATCTGAGGTGGATGAAGATGAAGCTGCCATGCTGGTAAGAAGGTTCAAAAGAATGTTTAAATCTAACAAATTCTCTAAGAACTTTGTCAAGAAAACAGGTGAACAAGCTTGTCATCGGTGCGGAGCTACTGATAATTGGGTAAAGCATTGCCCTCTAAATCCCGACAAAGAAAAACTCAAAGTCAAGACGGTTAACAAGGGAACAAGGAACTTCAACAAATCAGATGTCAGAAAAGCAATGATTCTGCATGGGGACAGTCAGACAGTGAAAATGATGAAGCAACACCTGAAACTGAGACAGCTCATCTATGTCTGATGGCCAAAAATGATGATGAAACTCAAGAAAAAGAGGTATATCCCAATCCACAAAAACTACTTACTTTTACTAAACAAGACTTGGTTGACTTAGTAATGGAATATGATGAAGACTGGAGGTATGTTACTAAAAGTCTGAATCAATTTGAAACAACACTAAAAGCATATAAAGACCATGTATCCTCGATAGAGAATCACAGAACCGATGTTCAAAATAGATTCTTTGAGTTGTTCGACAAGAATCATCTTTTGAATGATCTTGTGGAAAAACTCAAACATGAAAATATAATCGTTGGTATTGAAGTGGCTCAATATAAAACGATGAATGTTGACATAAGTGGTGCAAGTTCCTCCTCTAATAATTTTATAAAAGAATATAAGGAACTCAAGAACAATCTAGAGGAACTCAAACTTGAAAAAGCAAAAATCGAGAAGGAACTTGAGACCCGTAAAAATAGAGATATAAGTCAATATTCTGTTCCTAAATGGATTGAAGAAGCTCAAGTGAAAAGAATTGAAGGACTAGGTTATGTGCATACTAAGCACAAAGGAAAGAAGAAGAAATATGTAGATTTACCTAGTAACAAGGTTTGCGGTCATCTTTGTGGTAAAACCGGACATTATGTAGATAACTGCATAAGGAAGCAAAATCCATAAAAGTAATGTAAAACAAGTATGGATTAAGAAAGATGAAAAGGCTTTCGACTTCCTCTTCAAAGGAACCGAGGAAAATCGGGTTCTCATACTAACCCTTAAGTTCTTTTGCAGGTCCTAGTGAGGGGGAACAACACATAGGTACCTTCAACAGTGGTTGTTCTAAGGCATATGACTAGGTGATGAATCAAAGTTTCTCTCACCAGAGCCTATATTGGTGGAACTGTGACTTTTGGAGACAACAAGAAAGGTGAAATCATAGCCAAAGGTAAAGTTGGTAACACAGTAAAATTTACCACCGAAAATATTGTCATCACATCAACAACCACACTTGGTTAATCGTTCTTGAAGAAAAAGGAGAGGAACACTTATATAGTGGTCTCAACACTTTCCAAGGAACAATTCTGACCTGTCTCGTGTGATTGAGGATGATGCTTAATTTGGACAAAAAGATTTGACATGCGAGTTTCTCTCTAGAACAAGCTTCACTCACAGAACTTGGTAGTTGGACTTCCAAATGTCAAGTCCCAATCAATATCATGTGCGATGCTTGTAAGGGGAAAACAAACAAGGTCAACTTTTCAAGATAAAATATATAACAACAGACAACCTTAGAGTTAATTCACATTGACTTTGTGTGTCCTATGAAACTCAAAGCCGAAGTGGTAAAGAATATGTATTAGTGATCGTTGATGACTACTCGAAGGTTCACTTGGGTGATCTTCTTAACAAGCAAAGATGAAACTTTAGAGTTTGTTGCATTTGCTAAAAGATCCAGAAACAAGTGGATTTCAATAATTCACATCAGTCTGATCATGGAACTGAATTTGAAAATCAAGAAGTTTGATGAGTTTTGCAAGGAAACAGGTATGAGCCATAATTTTTCTGCTCCTAGGTCCCCACAACAAAATGGAGTTGTGGAGAGGAAAAACGAACCTTGGAAGACATGGCTAGAACTATGTTAATAGCAGTGGTCTTGCCAGGAACTTTGGGCAAGCAGTCAACACTGCCTGCACATCATCAATAGAGTTATCTTTACCAATGGTCAAGAAACACCATATGAACTATTGAGGAGAAAACCTAACATATCTCACTTTAGAACTTTTGGAAATAGCATGGTGCATTTGTTGCATACCATTGTCTAAGAGGAAACTTGGGTAAGTTTGATGAGCGAAGTGAAGAAGCTGTGTTCCTTGGATATTCAAATCATAGCAAGGCATATAGAGTGTATAATAAAAACTCTATGTGTGTTGAAGAAAGCATTCATGTTATATTTGATGTAACTAACACACGTTTTGATGCTCATGAATTAGAAAATGATGATTGTGAAATAGGCCTTATAAGAAAGGAAGATCCAGATGAAGAACTCAGCAATCGCTCCAAAGAAACTCCTGACGTTAAGGTAGAGGAATGACCTATCAATACAGAAGTTCCTCAAACACACGCAGAAGGAGAAAATACTAWGGAACACATTGAGGAAGTGGAAGAAACAGAWGGAACTCAAGCTGAGACCCCTCAAGTCGGAGTTCCTGTAAGGGATTTCCAGCCTAAACCTTGGAAACAACAGAAGTCACATCCTACTAATCTCATTATCAGTGATATAAACAAAGGAACTCAGACTCGAGCTCAYCTGAGAAACTTCTGTGCCTTCCATGCATTTTTGTCCATTGTTGAACCAAAGAATCATGAAGAAGCCCTAAAAGATGCTGACTGGATAAAAGCCATGCAGGAAGAACTAAATGAATTCGAAAAAAACCAGGTATGTCATCTAGAACCCTCTCCTAAAAACAAAAAGGTCATTGGTCTTAAATGGGTTTTTAGGAACAAACTAGATGAATACGACACAATTATAAGAAACAAAGCTAGACTAGTTGTTAAGGGATATAATCAACAAGAAGGTATAGACTTCGAAGAAACTTTTGCACCTGTAGCAAGGTTAGAAGCTATTCGAATTCTCATTACCTTTGCTTCTTTCATGGGTTTTAAACTTTATCAAATAGATGTGAAATGTGCATTTTTAAATGGATATCTTCAAGAGGAAGTCTATGTGGAACAACCTCTGGCTTCGAAAATGAACAATTTCCAAATCATGTTTTCAAACTTGACAAAGCTCTCTATGGGCTTAAGCAAGCACCCAGAGCCTGGTACGAAAGGCTGTCAAAGTTTCTTTTACAAAATGCTTTTACTAGAGGAAAACTAGATAAAACTCTGTTCTTAAAAGCTGAAGGAACTGACTTACTAGTTGTTCAAATATATGTTGATGACATTATTTTTTATGCTACAAATGAAAAAATGTGTAAGTATTTTGCTGAACTAATGAGTGGTGAATTTGAAATGAGTATGATGGGTGAGTTAAACTTCTTTCTTGGTTTGCAAATAAAGCAAACTGAGAGGGGGAACTCAATACATCAACAAAAGTACATCAAGGAACTTTTGAAGAAATACAAATTCGATCAAGTCAAGGTAAATCACACTCCAATGGGAGTAAGAACAAGATTTGACGAAGATCCTCAAGGTATTTCTGTAGATCAGAAAAGGTATAGAGGTATGATTGGTTCCCTCTCTCTATTTAACTACAAGAAGACCTGACATTTCTTTCAGTGTAGGTCTGTGTGCAAGATTTCAATCAAATCCTAAAGAATCACACCTCTTAGCAGTTAAAAGAATCTTTCGATACTTAAAAGGAACTGAAAATATGAGTCTCTTCTATCCAAAAAGTGTCACTTTTGATTTGAAAGGATTTATTGATGCTGACTATGCAGGTGATTTAGCAAACAGGAAAAGCACCTAAGGAACACTCCAGTTCCTCGGGTCATGTCTTGTTTCTTGGGCATTAAAGAAACAAAACACAGTAGCACTATTTACTACTGAAGCTGAATATGTAGTTGCGGCTGCATGTTGTTCTCAAGTTCTTTGGATAAAACAACAACTTAGATACTATGGACTAAGGTATGAATGTATTCCAATTCTTTGTGATAATACAAGTGCCATATGTATCTCTAAGGATCCAGCGCACCATTCAAAATTTAAGCATATACATATAAGACATCATTTTTTAAAAGATTATGTGGAAAAAGGTTTAATCAAGCTGGATTTTTGTGAAACTGAAAATCAAGTAGCTGACATTTTGACTAAGCCATTAGCAATGGACAAGTTTGAAAGAATGCGTATGGAACTTGGGATGATTCAACTGTCCTAAGGAAATGCTTCAAAACCCTAAGGTACGATTCTTAAATAATATGGTATATATATGTTTCATGCACAAAACCAGATGTGAAAAACATTACACTAAGTAGTACATGTAAAACTCTTGTGTGCTGACATGAAATCATAAGTATTGAAGCTAAGCTAAAATAAATTCATATGTCCAAGCCCAATTTATTTTGTTCAAATAGTTCAATCTTTTTTAATTTCCTCAAAATAAATAAATATCTCAAATACATTTTTTCTTTTAATTATTTATTTTGTTTGGCTAATTGTGAATAAGATCACAAACTTTATCTGCCAAAAATTAGATCACATTAGGTGTATTGCATTCAAGCGCCTAATTTCCTAAAAAATCTCAACCGAATGCAATTTATATCAATTCAATTCATTTCATAAGCTTCCCATTATATATTTCAAATCAAATGAATTCATAAGTGCAGTTTACTGACCAAAATTAATTGCCCCTCTCTTCTTTTGACCGCACAAATTCATCCCCCTCAATTTTCACCACACAACCAAAACGTCACTATCACCCACTATTGAAAAACATGCAAAACCCCTTTATTCATCTCCAATTCCTACAAAAGTACACTTCTCATCGAAAATTCACATTTTTCTCTCATGGACATCTCTCCAATGCCTGTCAAATCCTCTGAATCCAAGAAGGATGAAAGCATGACAATGATCGAGGGCTCCAAGAAAAGAAAATTCGAAGAAATCAAGGGCAACTGGGAAGAATTGGGTGATTACATTCCGATGGTGGGAAAATCACATGTTTGTGCTCATATCGATGCTCGGTGCTCGAACTACATGATGGGAATGGCAAACAACCTAGATTGGTGCAGAGCATGTAAGTTTACCCAACTCATAGACATATTAGAGTTCCAAGGGTGGACTGGTTTGTTTTAAATTGGTTATAAGAATTAATTATCATACATTATAATGGATTAATTTAGTAAGAGTTATAAAAATGAAAATGGAGTATGTTCTGTGAAAATCAAAAATGAAAAAATTGAATTCACTGCTGCTGATTTGAGGGAGGCATTTGGAGTGCCTAATGAGGGGTTTGATGACTACTTTAAGGGTGCTTTTGAAGAAACCGTAGATGGTGCTAAGGTTAGGAAATCATATAAGGGAGTTAGCATAGACAGTATGGTTGAGTCTATTGGTGATAACCCTAGTCATGTGAAAACTAACCACAAAAATTTCTCTCCTATTCAAAAATTGCTATTTAATCTTATTTTTCGATCTATAATTCCAAGAACCCAACAGAGAGATGAGGCAAACCATTTGGATGCCTTTCTCATCTACTGCCTTGAAAACAAAATCCACATAAATTTTCCATCCTTAATGATCAAACACCTTACCCACTGCATCTCTAAAAACATGAAAATTGGGTATGGGAATCTTTTAATGACCTTCCTAGAAAGTTTTGGCATTAAAGAAACCAAAGAAGTCCTAACCATGCAAACAAATCACTTCATTCAACCCAGTACTTTGCATAGGCTAGGGTTATTTGTAAAGGATGGTTAGTGTGTGTTTAAGGAACAACAGAGAGAAGTGGATGWGGAGGAGGAATTGAAGGAAACTGAAAAGATTGAGGATGTGCCTGACAAAGTAAAAACCCCTGAGAAAGCTGTGACTGACTCAAAAGAGAAGAATGAGGATGAGGAGCCTATCATTAGGTCTGTGAGAGGCAGAGGAGGTAGAGGCAGGGGAAGGGGAGGAACCACTCAGAGGAAGAGTGGTAGGAACACAAGGAAAGGTGCTGAGAAGGAGTCTGTGCAAACTTTCTTAGATCTGGATGAGGACGAACCAAAAACAGAAGAGCAGAAGGCAGAGGAATCAAAGGAAGAACCTAAACTRATTGAGGTTAATCCTACACCTCCTGCTGCTGATGACATACCTGTTCTGGAAAGACAGGAGGGTGGTCCAATGGTGACCACTTGCTCTGGTTTTGGTCCCTTCAGCTTCAACTCAGTTGTTGCAGAGTTAAAGGATCTCAAGGACTCAGTTCGATCGCTTCATGATCAGATGGACCAGCTGAACACCAAGTGCGCAAAGATGGAGAATATGCAAGAGAATCTAGGGACCACTTCACAGAACATTCTGRAGGACATGGGAGCAGCATATGTGAAGCTGGACAAGTCCTAAAAGAAGATTCTGACAACGGTGATTGATGTCCTATCCGAATTTGGAGGCCCTTGAAGATCTTGCTCTATCCTTCTCTTTCCACCACATATTCAGCCCTTTCTAATCCCCCATTATCATTATTAAATATTTTGGTCTATAATCTATTAACTTTTGAATTTGGATGATTTTACCCTTTTCTTATAATGAACAGTGGGTGGTTTTAAAACAATTTCTTTTGTGAACTATTTATGGGCAGCTATGGACATTTGATGAATATTTTTATGCCTTGCTATATACTTTTGATATATTGTTGCATGCTTATTTTTATATGTCATGAAAAGGTATAACTAGTATACTTTCTACTGGTGCTGTGCTGTGAAATATATATATTGTATGTTTTTGATGAAAACCAAAAGGGGAAAGAAAAGCAAACTCCCTGTTACTACAAGTTGATGATCATGTTCCTGTATATTCATCTGCTCGAGTTCCTTGCTTGCTAATTAAGAAGTATGTATAAGGGTATGAAATTTCTTGAAATTGCTCTCTTATATATCCTGTGCTAAAATTGTTTGAACACCCACATTTGTGATTTTATATGATTAAGAGTTTGCTTGGTTTGGCATTCATAATAAAGGGGGAATATTGTTGAACCCTATGAATTTTGATGAATGTCATAACAAACCAACTAAGGCAAACTCATAAGTGTTTATCTGATATGTGTGTTAAGTGTTGTGTTTTCAGATGTTTGATGATTCAAGATGTCTTAAAGGAATGATGATAATCTTAGGAGAAGAAAGAAGTTCCCGGGTCTCTTGGATACATTAAACTAAGCTCAAGGAAGAAGCTCATCGAAAAGTAAGACTCGAGTTCCTTGGCAATTGCCTTAAACAGTTTTCGAGACTTTTGGTACAACAGATCTAGGGTTTAGTAATTTTAGATTTATTGTATAGCTTGGCAGTATGGTATGAAAGATAAGCTCAGAAGAAAAAGAAGAATATAATATAAGTTTGTGAATTAAATAATTAAAGGATATAATTCAATGGTTTGTAAAGGCAAAATGAAACCTAGGTATCTTGTAAATATTTCACAAATAAAATCGTTTTACAAATTGTTAAGAATTATTTTTTGTTTMTTTATTTTCTTAAAAACTATATATTATCTTTTGATTTAAAAGTTTTAAGTGAGAAATCCTTATTCGGTTTTAAAGGAAAAATTAATCCTAGAAAAAAGTAAGTAGTTGAAAACGTGTTTAAGGTGGCTTGATTATCAAGCTAACTAATTGAGAGAAAATAGGAACCTCAACGGGAATAAACTGAATAAGTGAGATCGTGTGTGTGTGGACTTGGTAGTCAAGTTCCACTAAGCATCACTCCAACATAATAGGAGTTAATGTGATGGTGGACTTACTGCTTGTGCTTCCACGCTTACAAACGACACTCTATAAATACTCTTATTTAATAATAATAAAAACACACTTCGAGCAAAGAAATATTAAGAGCTTTATTCTTCATACCAGTGCCAAGTCTTAAGTAAAATTGAGTTGTAAAAGTGCTTTAATCTGTTGATTAGAGCAAGGGGTTGTGAAAGTAGTTCATAGCCAAGGGATTCATTGGAATCGAGAGTTTGAGAGTTGACCAACAGTGGGGTTGGTTGCAAGGGTTCAAGAAGTTCTTCATTGAACTGAGAACGAGGGTCTTGAGAGTTTTTCCTCTCTTGGTGTTTGTCTTGAATTCTTTCAACCTATTATAATAAAGGCGAAGTCCTGTGTTGCATCACGCCACAGTTTTTCCTCTCTTGGTGTTTGTCTTGAGAGTTTCTGTGCTTAGAAAATCTCTGATCTCGTGTTTCTCTTGTTAAGTTTCTTTTAATTTCGCGAAAAGTTACTTAAGTTCATCAAATTCAATTCACCTCCCCTCTTGTATTGTTCAGTCGATCCAACAAAGGATATTTGATTAATTGGAACCTACTGTGTATTGCCACGTGTTCCATTCGAGAGTTGTTAGTACGAGAAGCGCATGGAGGAGGCATCGCGGGACATTTTAAAATCAATAAGACTCTAGCTGTGTTACAAGAACATTATTATTGGCCCAAAATGCAAGCCGACGTACAACAAGTAATCTCAAGGTGTGCTACATGTCAGAAAGCTAACAGCACGTTCCATCAAGGGTTATATTTGCCTCTCCCTACGCCTGAAACTCCTTGGGAGGATGTCTCGATGAATTTTATAGTTGGGTTATCTCGCACAAACGCGGCAAGGATGCCATCATGGTAATAGTTGATAGATTCTCGAAGATGGCACATTTCATTGCAAGCTACAAAACAGACGATGCCACACTCGTGGCTGAATCATTCTTTAAGGAATTGGTACGCTTCCACGGAGTTCCTAAAACCATTATAAGAAATAGGGACACAAAGTTCATGAGCTATTTTGGAAGTTCTTATGGAAACTTATTGGTACTAAACTCCTCTTTAGTACGTCGCAGCACCCTCAAACAGACGAATAAACGGAAGTGACCGACTAAATTTTGGGAGTGTTGCTACGAGGTTTGGTGAGCAACACACAAAAGGACTGGGACGTTAAACTAGCACATGCGGAGTTTGCCTATAACCGATCCCCCACTTACGCAACCGACCATTCTCCTTTTGAAGTGGTCAACGGCTTGAACCCGAGACTTCCTTTGGACCTTGTTCCTTTCCCTAGAAGTGAGTATGCTAACTTAGTTGTAAGGCTAAGCTACAAAATATGCAACAACTACATTCACAAGTGCGTGAAGAATAGAAATGATCAACACTATATACAAGAAACGAACCAACAAAAATCGCAAAGCTCCAACCTACCAAATTAGCGACTTGGTATGGTTACACTTACGAAAGGAAAGGTTTCCTAACAAACATAAGAATAAGTTGATGCCACGCAGCGAAGGACCATATACAAGATCATAGAGAAAATCAACGACAATGTGTAGCGATTGGACTTGCATAAAGACGATGGGGTACACGACACATTTAACATTGTGGATTTAGCTCGCTACCTACCTGACCAAGAACTAGAAATTTTACAGGCAAAATCTTCAAAAGAAAGGGAGGATGATGCGGGAACTAATGATAGCATAGACGAGTTGGAGCTCGATATTAGAAGCCTCGAAGATCAATATCTCAAGGAAAATACCAAGGGGGAAGTGAGTCTGACCACTTGTAAGCTAAACTAACACCACTGAGTTGCAAAGCAATATGTGTCGGCTAAGATTAGTTGACATAATTAATTAGGATAATTTAGTATTAGAATATTTAAATAGGACAATCAATATTGTAGTAGGATATCTATTCAGATATTTACTTAGAGTTTTAGATATTTCAGTAGATTATTTTAGAGTTACGATCCTAGGATAATTTATTAGAATATCAAATATTTAGGATTTTTGGATAGATTAATTCGTTAAGCCTTATATCTTTAGTTGGGGCTTTATTCTTCGGCTATAAATACAACAAGAAAATTATGTTTTAGATCATTGAAGGTTTAATAAAAATTCAGTTTGTTTGTTTGTTTTAAAACATCTGATTATTCTCTTGAGTTGGTGGATTACTCCAGTAGGCTCAAATTTTATCGTTGTTGTTTTTAATTTGTGGGTGGAATTATCCTGTAAACAAATCGATAATTACAACAAATAATTATTCTTTCATCGTACGATTATAACTTGGCAATTATTACGCTAAATCGTCAAGTTTAAGTAATCTCACACATCACCACCGCCACATGAACCACACCGCCTCCAAGAGTACCGCACCATCCCAATCGAAAACCCAAATTGACCCCCCAACCTAATAAAAAACCCAAACTGAGCACCCCACGCCAATTGACGGTGTCTTTGACTTCGATGGTGGCCTTCAAATTCGAATTTTATGGCGAAGATCAGCACAATGCTGGTTTTCCCAAGAGAAGGACTTGTAATCCTTATCCTTAATGGATTGACAGGATGTATCAATTTCCTCGAGGGTTCAAATTTCCTGAATTTTCTCCCTTATTCTCTGGCGACGGATTAGTGTCTACTGAAGAGCATTTAGTTAGGTTTAAATGCATGGAGGTAGCAGATAGTGATTACTTGAAACTAAGGTTGTTTGCTAGTTCTCAAACTGGGACTACGTTTTCCTGGTTCACCCATCTTCCAACAAACTTGATTCGAACTTGGCAATATCTGTAAGAGAAGTTTCTTCGTCATTTTACTAGAGTGGAAGTTTGGATCTCCATTGGAGATTTAGCCTAGATAACCCAGGAAAAGGGGGAACCTGTAGAGGATTACACCGCCAAGTTTAAGAGAGCCAAAATCAGATGTCATCTTAATCTACCCGAGCTTGAGTTCATTTCTATAGTCTAGAAAGGGTTGTCTTTTCCTTTTAGAAAGAAATTTGAAGGACAACATTCATAGTGCAGTGGTGGCATATGAAAGGTGTTTGGCTGAAGAATCTAAAAGCAAACATAAGTATTACGCCAACTATGCTAATTGCACAGAAGAGAGCTAGGATCAGGATGGTGATTAAATGAATGTGGCGATGGCAGAAATTGTTCAGGGCCCACCACTTTAATGTCCCTAATTAGTGAACACAAAGTCTTCTCAGAAAAAGGACTTCAAGTCTGATCAAAGAAGAGAATACACATTTGACATTAACAAATGTGATGAAATCTTTTATTGGCTCTTGAAGTTCAAGAAGATTAAACTAGTGGTTGACATAAGGAAAGAGATCCTAATGAAATAAAAGGAAAAGTTTACTGTAAATGGCATAATGCCTTCACTCATAAAACTAATGATTGTGTAATTTTCAGAAATAAGATACAAGATGAAATCGATAAAGGAAATATAATTTTTCCTGAAAAGAGTACAAATGCTTGTGAAATTGATTCTGAATTTCTTTCGGAGTTAGACCGATATGAGATGGATTTTAATATGGTTGATGTTGCTACTATTATTGTTTCTCATATTGACATGCATGAGCTTTCTAATGTAACTATTGCTGTATAGTTATATGAACGTGTTGTGAATGAAGGGGTGCTGATTGCTCCAAGTTGCCAAGAGCAAGAATACGACAACCTCAATATGTGCAAGTGGCATTTCAGTGCTGCACACCCAACCCACCGATGTAAAGCTATCAAAGGCTTCATCAATAAAAAGATGAGAACATATGGGTTGAAAAGCTTAACGCAAGAATACCAAGCGTTGGATTTTGTTAATTTTCAACCTAAGGAAAAAGAAAGCTAAAGGTGACGAGGTCAGGAGATGTTGTCGGCAATATTAATCATAATGGAGTCACTAGTCAGAAGTCTCAGACATATATGGAGGTTGTTCAGAAATTTCCTTTGCAAACTAAAGTAGTGGAAGGTTTGAAGAAGTTGCTCTTCTCTATGTGTCCTTTGCTGACATGCTACATTATGAGTTGGTAAGGATTGAAGTTATTCCCAATAACCCTAGTTGGGTAACTAAGCAGCAAAAGCATCAATTTGAAAGAGGCCTAAAGATGGGACCATTCACCCTTCCACGAATGCCCTCTACTGTTTCAGTCTTGACTAGGTTGGGTAAACCCAAAGTGGTACAATTGCCTAGTAAGATTTAGAAAGTGTCAAGTTCAGACCAAGGTGCCCAGGAGGTAAAAATCAAACAAGGGAGTGACAATTTGAATGAAGATATGGAAAAAAAAAGATGAACTGGCTCCGGGCAAAGTCAAGAGAAGAGTCGGGAAGGAGGCTAGGCTAATTGGAGAAGCAGCCACCAGCCAACTAAAAGCAAACACAATTCATGTGCATGAAGAGGCTTTGCAAAAGGGAATGATAAAAGTCATCACTGTTGAGGAGCCTCATTTGAAGTAAGGCAATAATTGGAGATAAGTCTTTCATGGGCCCTATTCGGACAGAGAGGTCAAAAGGAGATGTTCTTAATACCCAACCTCATTTGACTGTCACCCAGACAGAAAAGTGGCAGGAAGAGATTCCTAGAGCCCAACCTCATTTGGATGAGAGTCAGAGAGAAAAGTTGAAAGATGTCCCGAAAACCTAGGCTCATTCGGGTGGAAATTAGGAAGATGGACTTTGTGAGGGAAATCTATTGTCGGAGCCTCATTTGGTTGRTGAAGTACTTTCGAGAGAGTCAATTCAAGGATCATCCAAGGATTTGTTGTTTGTCAATATTCAAAGTCATCCCTTAGTTATAGAATTGATTGAGGACCCTACTAAAGAAGAATTGGAGAATCATGGGACATAAAGCTTTGTAGAAGATGCTCTGATGACTAAGCAGGTTTCCGATGTGGAGTTAGTAGACTATGGATTTGAGGTATTGGATCCGGAGGTTTCCAAGTCAGATCTTCATTTTTTGGCAAATTTTTCAGAAGGAGATTGTGAGTTTGTCGCTTGTTGTGCAGTCACTTCCCCCCCAACGTTCAAAGCTTGTGGGACCATGCATAAGGATACTTCATAGGCCAATAAAGTTGACGAAGCTGACGCTGTAGGTAAGTCCCCTACTTTRAACTGAGCTGATTAAATTAGATAAAGGATATGGTCTAGCGCCATCCTTGGAGACTATTACTAAGGAGCTAGAACAATTAGTTGTGGAACACTTAATCAAAGATTTTAGTGTGGAAAACTCACATAGTAAACCCCTTTATGTAATATTTAACATAAATGGCACTGGATTAGGTAAAGTTCTAATTGATACTAGAGCTACTATAAATCGTAWTCCTTGGTCAGTTTTTAAGAAATAGGGTAAGGGTAGAAAAGATTTATCTAGCGTCAGGATTAGCATAACTACATTCAATGGGTAGTCTGAGAATACTAAAGGATTTGCATGTATGCATGTCCAAGTAGGTACTTCGAAGACTTGGTCAGCTTTCTTTATAGTAAAAGGGGAGGGTAATGGTAATGCGATTCTCGGAAGAGAATGGCTTCACTAGACTTATGCTATTCCTTCTACTTTGCACCAGAAAGTAATACTAAGGAATGGTAATGAATATGAGGTAGTTTGTGCTAATCTTAATGCTTATTTGATTGACACTAATCGGGAATTTCCCAGGATACTTATGAAGACCTTGCCTAATGACGTGGGATAGCTCTAAAACTTGAAAGTCAACCCACGCCTAGAGTGAAAGTTGTCTCAAGTGCAATCAAATATATTGAAAAAGCCGCTGAAGATGGTGAACTACAAATTAAAACACCTCTGATGACCCYCATACAGTGAAGGCTCTGGCATCCAATGGTCTCCCTAATCCATCTGATGTGTAGGGGGAATCTCTTGGGGGAAGGCATTAGCATTATTTCTAGAACTATATGAGTATAGGATTAGCTCGCTTGTTTGTTTGTAGAGAAATTTAATGATTATCCAGCTTTCTTTAAATAATGGGAGTCTTACAATTTATTTTATTACCTACTACATCATGTTGGCTTTAATCCCTTATGAATTGTTCTTCAATATGCAGTGAAATTACGTGACATTATGATTAAACATTTGCTTTCCCCTTTAAATAAAAGGGATAATGCGTAAATGGAAATCATGAATAGTTTCACATCAACTCCTAAGACGAAATCATATGACAAATGTAGTATGAAGAAGTTCCAGAAAACATAAAAGTTATTCCTTACACATCAGGAGCCAAGCAAATAAGGCAGTACATGAACTAATAAGTTCTACAAAATATTGTTACAATTAATAGTCTAATAAACATGATTACAAAAACTTTCGCCATCCTTAAGCCTTTCTGTGATCATGGATTGTCCATCCTCCTAGGCAGTATAAATTTGCAAGATGCTTCAAAGCATGAARAAGGACTTGACCTTTGGCTGCAAGCCCAACTTTGGTGTTGTAGTCTTCCAAGGGTTTCTTGACTTGTTCTCCTCTCTCTTGTAGACATGCAGTACGTTGATGGGCATCCTGTTGATCCTATTTGCACACTTCAAGAGATTGGAGACATTGTTGTTCTTCTTGTTACAAGGAAGCTAACTTAGTTAGGAGGACATGCTTTTCCTCCGAAAGTTCATGCAAGAGATTGGTAGGGCATTTTAGCTCCTTGACACCTTAATCCAACTTGGCCCACAAGTGTGCCCCATGCGTGAAGGAACTCAAAATGCCCTTTTGAGAGGAAATAAAGTCCTTTTGGAAGAGATATTTCATGGAGTGGACCATTTTGATGAAGTACCAATAAGGTTCAAGCAGATCACCCCATGTAGAGGGATCAGCACAGGCTAAGACCTCTACTAATGTTCCTAAAAAAGCATGTCATGGGCACGAGTTTCAGGGATAGGATAAATCTCTACCATGGAACACTTACCAAGAACTTCCTGAAGGACTTCTGAAGTCACTACCTATGAGGGGTCTGGTACCGAAAATCCAAGTAAGAAATGCAGTGTTGATACTCAAAATCACAAAATATTTAACTAAATTACCTGGATTTTGGAAAACTAATTGGTAAGTGTTCGCCTCCTCGGGGAATTATTGCTTGCTTCTAGTGTGCTCAACGCTTTCATTGCCTCTTCTTCTACTTCTTCTAAGCATTACTATTGATATGGGTATTGCGTACCCTAGTGTTATGAGTGATGACAAACAGTTGCAAGAACAGGTACATTGGTCTGATGAATACAGCTAGTTTGAACAGCTGAGATACTGTTCTTGGTCACTTGAAAGATAGTGACATGTATGCTAACAAGTTATATTGTGCAAATTGCTATATGGGTTTGGCATATAGGAATTCAAACTATTGAAGCAGAAAGTCCTTCGAGGAAGACTCGAGAAGATCAAGCTTAGTATGAAGATCAAGGAAGCTTCGAGAAGTTGAAGAACAAAGAAAATTTGTTCTAGGATTAGAAATAAGACTTCTTGTTGTATAACTGCATAAATGTGTTTGTTGAGTGTTTGTATTATTGGTTGATAGCATTCGGCTTTGAACTTTCTCTCTTAGAGTTAAAGGCAACTAAACCAGTTGGGTTGTTGACTATGACCCTACCAGTTGGGAGAACAGTTGTACTGTTCTCACAACGCGGATCATCTTGTCGAGCAAGAAAATATTTTTGAAAAGTTTTCTTAAAATGGTTTTATGGAAACTTCAAAGATGATCTGGTGGCAATATATGTTTGGATATATGGTAATTACTTGAGATGCAATTAAAGTAACATAAGATATTATATCATCTTGTATGGAATAATATCTTATGGGACTTTCCTAAAATATAGGGAATAGATATATCCTTATTCATCTTCTATATTCTAGGGTTGCATCACTAGTAATTACTAGGCCTTTGGCTATAAATATCCATGCACATAGTCTTACGAACATACTTCTCTCCACGTTCTTAAAAGGTGTATTTTTGAGAGAAAGAAAGAAAGAGAAAAATCTAAAGCCTAGATCAAGCAAGTACAATTCATACACACGATTGCACAAAGAAATTGTGCGATCAAATACTCTTGTAAACTCATAAAGTGTGTAATTGAGAGAAAAGAGAGTTGTGTTGAATTACCAACGAAGGGGTTGGTGATTGGGTAGCTTTTGAGAGATCATTAGCGAGTGCTTGTGAGTTCAAGTGCGATTTAGCACACTTGGGTGACATTGTGTGTGTGAGTTCACATACACTGTGAGTGAGGGTTGCTTTGATTATTTCGGAGTAGAATTAATAAAAGTAACTAAGATAGGAGGACGTAGCCCAGAGTTGGGTGAACCTTGTTAAATTTGTGTGTCTTTATTATGATTGCTCGATATCGTTCTACGTACTGTTCAACACTTATTCCGCTACGAGACAAGTTCAACTGGTCTATTCTACTAAAATAGTATACAATCAAAAATTTTAATAGGCACTCAATTCACCCCCCTCTTGAGTACTTTTGGGAAACCTTCAATTGGTATCAGAGCCTAAGCTTCTTGTACAGTTATCACCTAGAGAAGTTGATCATGAGTACTCAGGAGAAGCAAGCAATCAGATACGACAGTAAAAATCCCAAGTTCAATGGAATGAACTATGCCTGGTAGAAGAATAGAATGCAGAACATCATCATGGGCATTGACTATGAATGCTGGATGAATGTGAAGAATGGTCRAGTCGTGGTTAAGCAGATTGATTCATCAAGTGTGGTTCATGTGAAGAAGGAAAGCGAATACATAAGCACAGATTACAAGACATTGGAGAAGAATGCTAAAGCCATGTCCATCCTACAGCAAGCCATTGCAGAGAACGAGACCAACAGGATCTCAGCATGTTAGTCAGCCAAGGATATCTGGGATACCCTAGAACTTGCGTATGAGCGTACCAACGAGGTAAAACGTTCTAAGATTGATTTAATTATTTCAAAATATGAAGCTTTCAATATGAACAAAAACGAGAATATAAATGATTACTTTGGACACTTCATGAGTATAGTTAATGATCTAAAATCACTTGGTAAGAACTTTACTAACGAGGACCTGGTAAGGAAGATGCTTAGAAGCCTTACAAGTGCGCTTGGACAAAAAAGGTGACTGCAGTATATGAGGCAAAAGATTTAACTGTTCTCACACTAGAACATCTGATCAGTTCCCTCATGATACATGAGATGTTGGTTGATGCCAAAACAGACAGGGAACCAGTAAAGGGCATTGCATTGATGGGAGCAGTTGATGAAGATGAAAAAGATGAAGMGTAAGAATTCTTGTAAGACTAACTCTTCTAATGCAGGTTGTTTTAAGTGTGGAAAAGTTGGACATCTCATCAAAAACTGTCCCGAGTGGCAGGATAGGCAAAGCACGAAGAACGAGAAACAAGCGTTCAAGAGAGCCATGGTTGCTTCTGTGTGGGGCAACTCAGAGTCTGCTTCAGARGACGAGGAAGTCTCATCAGAAGACAAAGTCTGTATGACTTCTTTTCTTGAACAATTTCCCAAACCAGTTCAGGAGAACAGTAATTAGAACAGATGTCTCATGGCCAATAACAGGAGAACCCAGTTCACAACAAGTAGCTATCTCTAAAATTCGTGAAGATGTGTATAGTTATGATAGAGATAATATGCTTGAATGTTTGGAAACTGTGCTTGATGAGATCTTGGCTTTAAGTACTGCTTATAAAGAGGGTAAAAAGAACCTTAAGAAGAAAACACAAGAATATGAAATTGCTAGTGCTAGTTGTGATCACTTACAGGATGTTTGTATGCAATTAAAAGATGAAAAAGCTGAATTAGAAGTAGCAATAGACCAGTGTAAAGTTGAATTGAAAACAGTTAAGTCACAACTTCATCAAAATGATTRTTCCGATGATGAAGGTGGTAGTTTAACTGGTCCTCTGGTTGTTTTAAGTCAAAATCTAGAGGATCCAATGAACTTTGCTGCAGCCAAGGAAAGGGCAAAGAATCATAGCAAACCTGAACTATTGCAAGCTTTCCACTTGTTATTAGATGATGTTCAGGAATTCCATTGTGAATTTGTCAAGACCAAAGCTACTGTTCTTACTCTTCCCCCTACTCATCCTGATCCAGAAATTAGTCAAATGATTGATGAGTATGAAGGACAAATATGTGATCTAGCTTGTGAAACTCATGAGTTAAAGAAGGGTAAGCAGGACAGTTTTGTTAATGTGAATAATGAGTCTGCGGTTTCAAGTCTTAAAATGGATTTTGAAAAATTGTAAATTGATTTTAAATCTATGGATGAACGGAATGTGCTTTTATTGAAAATGCTTTAAACCAGAGACAAAGGGCTTGAAAAGAGTCAAAATCATGTTGACAAACTACTAACTACCTATAGCCATTTAGATCATATAGTGTCTGTTCAGGGAAACAATATTCGTACTGGTCTAGGGTATACTGCTAGGAGGAACAATTCCAAGTGGTCACCCAGAGACACCACATGGGTTCAGGAATACAAGAAAGGTAAGTATATCTCTGCCAAAGATATGCATGTGTGTAATTTCCGTGGTAAAGGTGGACACAAAATTGATGAATGTATTCATAAGGGGAGAAGCAAAAGCAAGAACAGTAAACATGTTAAGATGGTCTAGGAAAGGAAGGACAGAAAGCYGACCAGTGGTGATGAATTGGGACCTAATCCTGATTAGGTTCCCAAACTTAACGTTTGATTTGCTTTTGCAAGCTAAAGTGAGAGGAGATACCTACTGGTGCTTGGACGGTGGCTGCTCAAGACACATGTCAGGATATAAGGAACAATTTCTCTCACTTGCAGCCTATGATGGAGGAAGAGTCACATTTGGAGACAATAGTTAGGGTACAATTGTTGGCCTAGGTAAGGTTGGTAAGTCTCTTTCCCAAGCTATTGATGATGTACATTATGTTGAGGGCTTGCAACATAATCTCTAGAGCATATCTCTACTGTGTGACAAAGGCAATAGAGTCGAGTTTCAAGCTGATCTTTGTCACAAAGTTAACCCTCAGATACATGAACTAGTCTTCCAAGGAACCAGGTTTGAGGATGTTTACATCAAATACATGGATCAAATCCCCAAGAAAAAGTCCATTTGTTTGAGTGCAGTCGCTGAAAAGAATCAGTGGCTATGGCATAAAAGGTTTGGGCATGCTAGTCTTACACTTCTGAACAAACTCAAAACCCATGACTTAGTGGTTGGCTTGCCAAACATTAAGTATGTGGTGGATAGAGTATGTTCAGAGTATGCCAAAGGAAACCCTGTCAAATAATCTTTTAAGCCAAAGAGAGAGGTCAGTACAAGCAGACCACTTGAACTGATCCACATATATTTGTGTGGTCCTATGCGCGTGCAGTGCAGGAGCGTATACAAGTATGTATGTGTTAAGTTGATGACTATTCCAGGTACACTTGGACTCTATTCTTATCTTCCAAAGATGAGACCTTTGAGGAGTTCGAGGTGTTAGTAAAACAGTTGCAGAACCTGTTGAACTGTTCACTGGTTGRGGTAAGATCTGATCATGGTACTGAATTTGAGAATGCAAATTTCACTAACTACTGCAAGGACAATGGTGTAAGTCACAACTTTTCAGCTCCAAGAATGAACTCCACGATAGAATGGAGTGGTAGAAAGGAAGAACAAAACCTTAGAGGAGATGGCCAGAACAATGATCATTGAAAATGGTCTCCCTCAGAGTTTCTAGGGAGAAGCAATAAGTACAGCATGCTACATTTTATACAGAGCACTACTTTGTCCCATTCTAAAGAAGACACCTTATGAACTCCTAAGGGGAAGAAAACCTAACATTGCACACTTGATAATATTTGGTTGTAAGTGTTATGTGCATAACAATGGGAAGGAACAATTGGATAAGTTCGACCCTAGGAGTGATGGGGGAGCCTTCCTTGGATACTCCACATAGAGTAAGGCTTACAAGGTCTTTATCAAGAGGACGTTGTGTATAGAGGAAAGTGTCCGTGTAATTTTTTATTAATATAACATGTTTTTTGAGATTCCACAGGTTACAGATGACAATATAATAGGCTTATTGGATTTCACGGGAGAACAATTCACTGGTCGAGATGATGCACAGGTAAGGGAACCAAACTTACCTACTGGTCCACCACCAACTAGTGATGGGGAGTCTGGTGATACAGTTGAAGATGAAGTCGCAGAGGAAAATCCACATGAAGACGGTGAACATGCAACTAACTCATGGGGAAGTAACAAAAATTAGGTTAACCCCACGGAGAATCAGTTAGTAGACCAGCAGACCACTCTGCATACTGGTTCCTTAGAAAACCAAGAGAATGCATCAGCTGAGGGGGAACATATGCCTAGTGGTAATGCTGAAGAGAATGTACAATTGAATACAAATTTTAAAAGTTATAAATATCAGCCCCTCCCATCCTACTGATTTAATTTTGAGTGATATTAATAAGGGTATTCAAACTAGGATGTCTATTTATCAAAACTTTTGTGCATTCTATTCATTTTTGTCTAGTGTAGAACTAATACACTATAAAATGGCACTATTTGATCCTGATTGCGTCTTGGCTATGCAAGATGACTTAAACCAATTCCATAGGAACAATGTTTGGCATCTTGAGGCTAGACCAAAAGGTAGAACAGTAATAGGTACTCGATGGGTCTTCAGAAATAAATTGGATGATCTAGGTACATTAGTCAAAAATAATGCTAGACTTGTTGTGCAAGGTTACAATCAGCAAGAGGGCATTGATTATAATGAGACCTTTGCACCAGTTGCAAGACTTGAAGCCATAAGAATATTGATTGCTTTTGCTGCTCACATGAATTTCAAATTGTTTCAGATGGATGTTAAGACAGCTTTTCTGAATGGCTACTTGAAAGAAGAAGTATTTGTAAAGTAGCCTCAAGGCTGCAAGGATGCACTGTTCCCCAACCATGTGTATAAGTTGGACAA
Source organism: Bassia scoparia (assembly GCA_008642245.1). Classification (NCBI taxonomy): domain Eukaryota; kingdom Viridiplantae; phylum Streptophyta; class Magnoliopsida; order Caryophyllales; family Amaranthaceae; genus Bassia; species Bassia scoparia. The sequence goes on from SNQN01003252.1 coordinate 54,195, forward strand.
GGCTTTGTATGGTCTTAAGCAAGCTCCTAGGGCTTGGTATAAAAGGTTGTCAAACTTTTTGATGCAATATGGTTACAAAAGGGGAACAGTGGACAAGACCTTGTTTATCAAAACAAGGGGCACTGATTTACTTGTTATATAGATTTATGTTGATGATATATTGTTTGGTGCAACTAATCAGATGTTATGTAATGAGTTTGCTGATCTTATGCAAAGTGAATTCGAGATGAGCATGATGGGAGAACTAGGGTTCTTCCTAGGGTTGTAGATCAAGCAAACAGAAGAAGGGATAATGATCCACCAGTAGAAATACTTGAAAGAGCTACTGAAGAAGTATGGAATGTAGAACAGTAAGACATATGACACACCTGTTCCCACCTCAATGAAGTTGGATGCAGATGAAAGGGGAACAGTTGTTGATGTCACATTGTTCAAAGGTATGATTGGCTCACTCTTGTACCTCACTGCTAGCAGACCTGATATCATGTTCTGTGTGGGGTTTTGTGCTCGATTCCAGAGAAACCCGAAGGAGTCACATATGAAAGTAGTGAGAAGAATTTTCAGATACTTGGTTGGAACAGTTGATCTATGTTTGTGGTACCTAGAGGTAGTACAGTTGAGCTGGTCGTGTACACAGATGCAGACTATGTAGGATTTCTTTATTGATAGGTAAAGCACATCTGTATTGGCACACTTCTTGGGATCATGTTTGATCTCTTGGGGTTCAATGAAGCAAAACACAGTTGCTTTGTCCACAGCAGAAGCTGAATACATAGCTGCTGCAACTTGTTATTCTCAACTATTGTGGATAAAGAGTCAGTTGAAAGACTTTGGTGTATCATCAGATTGTGTTCCTATACTTTGCGATAATACAAGTGCTATTAACATTTCTAAGAATCCTGTGCAGCCCTCCAAGAGAAAGAATATTGAGATCAGACACCGCTTCCTTAGGGATAATGTGGGAAAATGTAATGTGGAGATACTGTTTTGTAAGAGTGAAGATCAGCTTGCTGATATCTTCACAAAACCTTTGTGCAGAGAGTCCTTTTGTAGGTTAAGAGTCTTGTTATGTTTAGTTAGATTGAGGTGAAAGGCTTATTTTTGTTGACCCCCAATGATTCACAACAAGAAAAACGTGCGCGGGCAACCGTCGTCAGCGACCGATTTTCGGTCGCTAACACACATTAGCGACCGATTTTCGGTCGCTAACACACATTAGCGATCGATTTTCGGTCGCTAACGTAGGTCGCACTAATTTCGTCGCTAAAAAAAATTAGCGACCAAAAAATCGGTCGCTAAACCTTTAGCGACCGATTTATTGAGTAAGAAATTGGCAAAAAATTTAGAGGGAAATCAGAATTAGCGACCGATTTTTCMGTCGCTAAAAATTAGCGACCGAAAAACCCGGTCGCTAATTCTGATTTCCCTCCAAATAAATGGAGGAAAATTGGATTTAGCGACCGACAGTCGGTCGCTAAATCCAATTTTCCTCCATTTTTTAATTAATTCGAGGCTTTTTCCAATTATTAACTCGAATCAAAATAATCACATCAATAATTCGAGGCTTTCTCTAACACGAAGTATACAGCAACCATATCACAATGCTATAATTCGATCAATAATTTATGAATATTACTGAATATTACATTTAGCAAAGCACAAGTCGGTTTCAAATCAACACCTAGATCAAAATCAAATATATCCATACATAACGTAAAATAAGCATAAACACAAAGTTTTGAAACATCTTCGACTAAAGATTCTTAACTTTGTTTTGCTAAAACTTCAATATCGGCCCCAACTTCAGCAGTTTTTGAATCCATGGAAGACTTTGCAATCTTTGCAWTGCTCTCCACATCAAAATCCAATGCTATTTGCTTCACAGAACCATCAAGCATCTACATCAAAATTCAACGCCGTTAGCAACCTATTATAGGACATATAACCAAAGAACCGTGATTCCATATTTCCATGAACTTTCACAATATATAGTACTAGAAGCAAAAAAAAAAGAAGACTATAAATAAGAAGCTTAGGGTAACAAAATTTAGAGCACTTGAGAAAGCTCGCAGAAAAAGTTTCATTGTAAAAGAATGTATCTGATAACTACAAAATCACCCCCAACAACAAGTCCAAAAACATACAGAGATCCAATGGCAACCAGAGCACGGAATTTTGAATCGAGATCATTTTTCTCTGCTTCTGCAATTCTGCTTTGCAAGGAAAAGGTAAACTTTAAAAAATAGAATATAATAGCAGGCAAAATAATGCAAGATCAATCCATGAGCAGAATAAATACACTTACATTCAAATTCTCATTTTAGGCTATGCTCATATATTAAAAAGTTGTTGGCAATTGCAAGACACATTGATTGCATTGGTATGTACTCACTGGCTCATAAGTAATAGTGCATTACCAAGTTAAGGAATCAAAATATAACCTCAAGAGCAGCAGATAGCTATTTGTGATTGCCCTTCTTCATCTCTCTTTTCAATCAACAGCACAGCAAAGCTGTAGAAGTTACAAGTACAATGATAAACTATAAGATTTCATGGTTCAAACTACAAATCACATAAAGACTAAATTAAAATCTAAAAATCACAGAGGTTGACACGTTACAACCATCGAAATCTCACTTCAAAATTCAAACACAGTCTCATTAACCCAGTTTTAACACTTGCACTGACTAAGAATAATAGTATTGATGAAATTTGACGCTAATCATTCCACAATATAACATTAAAATGCACAAGGAAATTATAACTAATATTAATAAAATGAAAAAAATAATCTTTCTTGAATCTCTCTTTTCCCCTGTTTTTGCCAAGTGTAAATGCAATTTTGAATTTGTGTTTGTTAATTTGATCATCTCAATTTCAATTGTATTCATTATTGCAGTTATGGAGTTTCTGATCCACAAGCTGAACAAGCACTGCTGCGATTGCCGCCATTTCCCACCAAATCGAAGGATAAACTTTGATGAATATTTCGGAAGATTATTGGCTTATTGCTTCATGTATGTGTAATTTCACCAGCATTTCATTCGCTMTTTTTACAGTTTTATGATTCTGGGCTTATTGTAGTACTAGTGATTGGCTTAATTCACAATTGAGTGTAATATTATGATTCTAAATATCACATTTTTATAATGAGGTATGAAATTCTATGATCACTTATTGTTACCTATTTGTGCAAAGTTCTGAAATTTAAAGGAGTGTAGTATTATGCACCAAATTGCCCTTTACATTGCTCAAATCTCTTTTAGTTTAACTTTGTCGCATATGTTTCATCCAATCAAAGACATTGAATCAAATTTGTAAAAGATGTTTTGTATGTTTCCGAAATTTCACAACTTTTGGAAGTTTGAACTAAGTGAGAATGCAGTTGTGTCACTAATACATTTACAACTTTCAAGTTTCAAACATGCTTGAAGTATATGAGTACTTTCAAGTTTCACRAGATTTACGAGGTAAGGAACAATAAAAAGATTTAAAGAAGGGAAAGCAAATACAATTTCTTACCCTAGGCCATCCACCAGTTCCCAACAGTCTTCACTAGGTCCGTATCCCTTCCAATGAACCTACAAATTTAGAAAAAAATAATCCATTAATTTCCAAATTCATAAAAGAAACATCATATATTCAATCTACTTGTGATCCCAAACCTATAAACTATTTGTCACCCAACTTCCCAACATATGTAACTTCTAGAAAAGTTTACGAGAAACAGGAAGATTGCTAGTATGCTATAAAATTTCATTCTATACACATTGACATGAGATTTCAGCAAAGAATAGTWAAAGKGATTCAAAAGTATAAAAAATAAAGAAAAAAGTTAAATTATATACGAAGAATGGGCCAAAGATTGTTTCATTAATGAAACTTTTTCCTAAAAATAATGCCCTTGTAAGTGATTCATGTTTCCCAAAGCCCAGACTAGTTAACCCCTTTTTAAACATGATGACTCTTTAAAAATAGATAATTTAGGTTTCAACAGCATAAAAAAGAATCACGATAATTTCATGAGTAAAAAAGAGGCCAAGGGCCTTAAAGAATTATAACTTATGAGTTATGACTAGGTGTGAATGCAACTCTATGTTGTTTATAATACCTATCTTCTTGCAAGAGCTTTATACGTCGCTCCATTTCTTCTGTACTTAGTTGAACAGGACTTTTGGACTCTCTCTTGGACCCATCTGTGTGCTTTTCAATGGCTTTGGCTAAGAAGAACAGGGACCTTTACTTGTTCCTTCTTTTGTAACTTTGTGTGATGAATGAGGGAAAAAGAAAATGATCAGTGACTTAAGCAAGTAGATAGCCTGAAACAAGCATAAGTCAACAAAATTCTACAATAATTCATAGCAAAGCAAATCTAACAAATCACAACTCGGAGAATTATATCTAAGAGATGATAAGGTCACAGGTTTTACAAATCTTACCTTATATTCTTACATGATAATATGATATAGGGGAAAATCTAAACAAAATTCAATTCTCTMTAGGCATTGAAGAATCATTGAAACTTCGTGCTAATTTGCTTAACAATCCGTAACAAATGGACCCTGTTTGAATTGCATGCTCAGCCTACAGGGGCTACAGGTCGTTCTTAGATCTAGGTTCGTAATCTAGCATGTGGTGCAATACATATAGGCAGGTCGCAAAGTTTTCTTAATTAAGTCCTCAAAAAAATCATTTTCCTTGCAGAAACTCCAAATTATTTACATTGCAATCCTCACAAATCAATGTCCTCAACAACAGAACAACATATAACTGTAATTCCCACTAGTGACACAACCTCACAACACCCTTAAATTGAAACATTTCTTGCACACTCTAAAGTAATAGAACACCAAGCTGTATAGTTCAATTAATTACAATCCACTGCCGTCATCAGCACGGTTCCCTACTTAATTTGGATTACCTTAATTCTAACACCACCAACTCTAAAAACCCTCACTCAGTGTGGGCGGCTAACCATTACACTCATACCAAAATTCAAACCACAAATTCCTCTGATCAATCACATAATACAAGCTCATGAGCCCAAATGAAACAGAAAACTCAACCCTTCCGCAATCAATAATCAAGAAATATCATACTAATAAATCAAGAACAACAGAATAAAATAATCAAGAAAGAAAGAGTGCCTTTAATGGAATCAAACCCAATTCGAAGTTGATTCCCAAAAGTGGGATCATTCGGCAAGAACATAAATTCTTCCATTGTCTGAATTAAAGACAAACAAAACGTTATTTTCATGCATTCAAGAAAACGCACAATTTTATAGCAAAGATTAAAACTTCAATCGAAAAGAATAAGAAAGAATGCTCAACAAAACATACCATCTTACCACAATCCCAATTTATAGATCTATAAATTTTGAGTTAAAAACCCTAAAAAAACGATTTGAATTACAAACGACGAAGAAGGTTTAGGGTTTATACCTTAACAATTGGGCACAAAGGAACAAAGGGAAGAGGAGAGAGGACAATGGGGGCCACCGTCCTTCTGCCGCTGCTGCTTTGCGCCGCCGCCGCAYGTGGCAGTGGTGGTGGCGGTGCTGTGTCGTTGCGCTGCTAGTCGAAGGACAAAGAGGGAGAAGGAGAGAGAGGGAGAACGAAGGAGAGAGGGAGAAAAGGAGAGGGAGAAAGGGAGGGAAGCTGGAGGGACGGCGAGAGGTCGCCGGAGGGAGGAGTGAGAGTGGGTTTGCGCCGGAGGGAGGAGTGAGAGGGAAGAGTGAATTGTTAGGGTTTTGAAATTTGGGGTGAGTGTCAGAGTGAGAGGGAAGAGTGGGTGAGTGTCGAGTGAAATTTGGGAAGAGTGTTATTGTCGAGGATTTTAATTTTTAATGATTTTMTTTTTTTTTTTGCTAAAAAAATTAGCGACCGTCGGATCGGTCACTAATAGGCTATTAGCGTCCGATTCGTCGGTCGCTAAATTTTTTTGGAGGCTAATTTCTAGCCGCCACTAAATTATTCCCTTAGCGACCGAATAATCGGTCGCTAATAAGCTTTTAGCGACCGACTAAATATCGGTCGTCGCTCGACGACGAATTTCTAGTAGTGATTGGCTAGATTAGTGTTCATAGATGTATATACTGCACATAACTTTGTTGATACTATTTGTACCATTATGAAGCATGAGCAGGTGAAGTGAACTAAGTTGCCCAGAATAGGTGAACTGTTTGGGGTGATAGGATAGTACAGGAGAACAACAGATGGCCACGTCTATGTTTCTTGTCAATACTCATGGTTTTGGAAACAATTAATTGAATGTCTTAACTACTTGCCAGTTGGATATTTTTGCAGTTCAAAATTTCATTATTTTGGCAAAAAATCTGAGTTCGTGGGTCCAACCATGAGAACGTGCCACTTGTTTTGGTAAAGTTAAGGTATTTTGAGTATTTCCTGTGCACTTCCATTCTTTTACTTATACTTCATATACTTATTTCCATAATTTGTTCTTTGCTTTCTCCATATATCCCTCTTGTTGTCTCTCTAATCAACACACAACTAATTTCATCACTTGTAGTCTCTGTTTCTCTCCTGAAGTCATCTCGATTTCCCGCGTAAACGAATCGATGCAATAGCAGCAAAACTCTATTGAGCATGGGAAAAAAGCTACTAGAAAGGGATAAGGGGAAAGGGAAGAAGATACTTGCCTTACAATCGGTAGGTGTTGTGGCATCTGAATATTCAGAAAATAACCATCGACATCAACATTAAGACAACCGTTTCAACTCCCCACTTCAAAAGAAACCAACCACCTGAACAATGGTACAGCTGACATCAATACAGACAACCACATGAACCACTCTCCACCACCACAAAATCAACCTAATTCCACATCACCTCAAAAAATCGATTCCCACCACGAATCACCTCACCACACGCACCGTCAAACACACAATTCTCACACCACCTGCACCTACATTTTCATCACAACCCACTACTTCCCAAACCCTAAAATTGCAGAACTTACTCCCACTTCTCCTCAGCTCCAAAACCCTTAGCTTGGAATTCCAAACCAGCTGAGGTTCAGATTACTGAGGGACCACAAGGTTCTACTGCCAAGAATCTTGCTAAGGTTCTTGAGCCCGAGTTTTTGAAGCCACCAGAAGATTAGGAGGAAGAAGAAGCTGATGGTGATGATGAGGATGTGGTTGACATTGGCTCTCAGGTTATTGGAGTTACTCAGGGTGCTAGAGTCATAGAGGTTGTATTGAGGAAGTCCACTCGAGGTTCAATGGTCTAGATTGATGATAAAGAAAAGGCGATGAAGGAAGCAGAATAGTACACTGGTACCCCCAAGGAAACTAAGAGGAAGACACCTGTTCCCCGGTCTGCTAAAGGGAAAATAATTGCTTCTCCTTCTACTGTTCAGTTTTCTAAGAAAGCTGTTATGTCTGGTTGTGGTTGTGAAGAAGGTTATTGGGATATTCCTACATTGTCTGAGATAAAACAAGTGATAAAATTTCAGGGTTGGATGAATCATATTAGGATCGTTAAGAAGGTTTATGTAGAGCTTGTTAAGGAGTTTTATGCTAATTTGTTTCAATATCCTGATATGAGTATAGTTAGCAATGTGTATGGCAAAGATGTGCGTGTTTCTGTTTCTTCATTGGCTGAGTTTTTGAATGTTTCTATAGATGGTTATGCTGGATATAGTGCAGATGGTTGGCCTACTATTATTAGTGTAGGTCATGATGAGATAATGAAGTTTCTYTTTGGGAAGGTTGTTAGGACTAGGAAAGGGTTCAAAACCACTAGTCTTAGGGAACTTATCATGAAGATCTTGCATTCGATTTGTCAGAAAGTGTTGATTCCAAAGTAACATGGTAGATGGTCTGTTAGGATCATGGACATGGTTCTAATTTACCTAATGATGAAAAATGTGAAAATTAACTTTCCTGTGGTAACACCATCCCAGCACAGAAATTCTCCATGAAAATTCTGCGCCAAAAGGGATTGGACATTAAGGGTGACAAGTTGTGCAATGTTAGAGACTCAACAGTAAAGCACGAAAAGAAGGAACCTGCTGCAAAGAGAAGAAAAGTAGAGGAGAGCAGTACATCTACTAATCTCACTCCACTGTTTGACAAGATTGAAAAGCAGGAAAAAAAACATTGGAGATGCTGGTGACTATGGTGCATGAGTTAACCACTTCCTTCACTAATAGGCAAGGGACTTTGGAGGAGAAATTGAATAAAACCAGAAATTGGATTGCTAGGATGAAGGCTGAGGGGACTGCAAGGCAGGTAGCTGTTGGTACTGGTCAGAAGGTTAAGACCACTCCTACTGTTCATACTATTGTTTTGCTGCTGCTGGACAGACATCTACTGCTGCTACTAGTAAGGGTTCTGTTGCTAAGGGATCAGTTGCAAAGCAGTCTGAGGATGATGAAGAGATTGACCTCGAGGAATCCACCCACTCTTTTGCAGATGGAAGTCAGGATGAGGAAGACAATGATGATACTGATGATGAGGAACTTGAAGATGATGAGGATGAAAAGGGTTTTGATCCTGATGCTTTAGAGGACGAGATGGAGGATGAAGAGGATGATGATCATGACAGATGATCTATTCTAGCTTCTGTTCCCCTCCCCCTATCTTTTGACTTGCTTTTGGTTATCTGTTTTCTATGCCATTTTACAAGATTTCATTGATATAATTTGGTTCTTATTTAACTCAACTGAACTATTGCTCAGCCTGTTTATTCTATTTTGGGATTGTGAATTGTGAAACTAACAGATTATGGTATGAATTGGTAGTTGATGTTACCATTGGGTTTAAAACGATATCTTGTGCATGCTCTTATTTTGTGAAAACTTTTAATGATGCCAAAAGGGGGAAAATACTTAGAAGTTCTGGAAGCCTTTGTCTAGCCTAGATTGGGTCAGTTTAGTGTAGTTGTAGTTTAATTTATTTGAGTCAAATAAAAACCTGGATGATTCTCTTAAAGAATGTGATTCTAGATAGTTTGTTTTTATTGCTTTTATAGGAAAAAAACCAAGTTAGTTGGTTGTTTCACTTAGAGTCGAAAAAATCAAAAAAATTGAAAAATTGAAAAAGATAAAAAAATAGTCCCATTGAGATAGAGTTTTTTTGCATATGACTTGTTGTTTGCAGGAACTTCTCA